>CAUYQV010115245.1:0-31941 GCA_963574575.1 Galagoides demidoff
GCGCCTGTGGTCCCAGCTACTTGGGAGGCTGAGGCAGGAGACTCGCTTGAGCCCAGGAGTTGGAGGTTGCTGTGAGCTGTGATGCCACAGCACTCTACCCAGGGGGATAGCTTGAGGCTCTGTCTCAAAAAAAAAAAAAAATGAACGGTTCCAAACTGAAAACTACCCCAAAGTCTTTAATCAATGGATGTTGATGAAGGGCACAACAGATAAATCATCGTAATGTTTGCACAAGATCAACAGCTATAGAGGTGAGAATGGAGGATGAAAATATGGATGAAATTCACAAATTAAAAACCTTATTGAGCGAAAGAAGACTCCATTTATACAAAGTATGGAAAGAGGCAGCACTAATCTTTGCTAGTGAAGTCAGGATAGTGGTTACCCTGGCAGAGGAGTGGGTAGGGAATGGACTGGGTATGAGGGGGTCTTTGATGAAATTGTAATGTCTTGTTCCATCCTCTGAGTGTGTTGTAAAAATTCATGGAGCTGCACAGTTGTGATTTGTGCCCTTTGTCACATGTGAGATGGAGAGGCATCAGGGGGCTCTCCCCTCTGATAATAGAACTCTGGCTTCACTGGTGAGGAGCTGGGCCACCTGCCACTCAGAGGGTAATTCAGAAAGACCACAGGAAAGCAGAGCATATAAAGAGGAGAGGATGACATGATTACTGAGCAATTTTGGGGTGGCCTTCCTGGCGGCCAAGGGTGCAGATGTTTGGCTGATGGCCAGTTGTTGAGTGAGGGAGAAGCCGGCCTCCTATTTCTGCTCCCTGCTGCAGCCCTGGTGACATCTCCCTGACAGTACCATGCCCCTATTACATACTCCCCTCTGGCTCCCACTCCAACCCAGCTGAAAGCCCGCTCTGTATGGGTATGCTCTGGAGTGGCCACTCAGGCCTTTGTGGCTCAGTGGGTGGAGACAGTGACAGAGGCATGTTGTGGGATATGAATGCATTTCCCACGGGCCACCCCCATCCTCTCTTCCTGCCCTGTGGGGCTCCTCCGAGAGCTCAGTAGAAGGGCTGGGGCTAGTTCTGGGGCTGTCCCCTCTGTTCTTAGGTGTGGGCAGATGTCACAACCTCTTAGCCCTCGCCCCTTGCTGGGGTCTGGCCCTGGCCAGAGAGAGATGCTGTCCCTTATTTCCTCCATGCTGAGGTGCTCACTCAGGGCACAGTTCCAAAGCCACACTAACATGCTAAAAGATGATTCATTCCCAGATGTCACAGACCAGGCAGACCCTAGTCACCAGCCCTGGGGCCTGCTAGGAGCATCCTCTGTCAGCCAGACCAGAAGAGCTGAGGCTAGCCTCACTCTCACCTGTCTGCCTCGTTATGACCCACCTGACTTGAAGGATCTCCAGGGATTGTGACAATCTTGCAGCCTCTGGAACAGAGGGCTGACCTAAGATGGTCACTGGGTAGGACTTTAGCCATTCTGGGGTGACCAGTCTCCATTTTTATCTATGAATCCAGGTAGAAGCTTGGATACACGCAGGCCCAGGGTTGGCCTGGAAGCCAGCTGCTCACAAGGGTTCTTTTCTCCCATTCCCATCATCGTTTCTCCCTGAACTCACTTACCGGCTGGCCAGAACCTGGGCTGGAACAGAAGATGGTGTATTTGCGGATCACCCCGTTGGGCTTAGTGGGCGGGAGCCATGACACAACCACACTGCTAGCTGACGAAGGGACAGCTTTGATGCCAGCAGGGGGACCTGGAACTGTTCAGGGAGAAGTCCTGGTCAGTTTAGAGAAAGGAGAAGCATAGCCTTTGGGAAAGAATGATGGAGGGAGTAGGGAGAGGATGACAACTCAATCTGGGAGAACTTCCTGAAGGTGGTATCCTTAGCCTGGCTTAAAGAGGAGATGGTCTAGCATGATAACAGGTGGGAGAGAAAAGTGATCATCTGGCTTGTGACAAAGTGTCTTAAATGGAGGTCCTCAGAGTGGCCAGAACCTAGGACTTTGGATAGGCTAAAGAGAAACAGGACCCAGGAGGAAGTCATCTTGATACTTGTGATCTTAAACCCACCCCCTTGTCAGTGCCCATACTAACTAAAAGCCTATATTCAGGGGGAAAAAAAAATCACACTGGCACTGGTCACTTTTCCTTTTTTGGCCTGTGAGTTCCTTAAGGCTAAGACCACAACCTGTTTCCTGGTGTGAGCCCAGGACATTGCCTTGGAGATACTACGTAGGCCTTTTCTGGAGGGAAGTCTACCTTCGGAGTGATTAGGAAAAGGACTCTAGGCTCCCTCTTACCATTTCTGGGCCTGCCCAGCCTGGTTCTGCCTCAGAGTCTAGAAGCTTCCTGTCCCCAGCTCACACTCCCCAACTTCACCTCCTTGCTTTATGGTTGTGCATTTGTCTCTCCTCTAAGGAGCTGTTATGATCCTTTGAGGATACTGATCGTATCCTATTCAATTTATTTTACCTTTCTGAGCCTCAGTTTCCCCATCTAAACAGCAGAGATAATAACCACATTAAAAAGTTGTAGTAAGAATTAGTGCTAATTAAAATAAAGCACTTAGCACAGTGTGTACTATGCAGAAGACATTCAATAAGTGGTATCAATATTTTCACATTCCTTTCCCAACTCTCAGCTTGTAGAAACTACTTCAACTTTTTTCTAGTAAGTGGTCAATAATTTGGGGCTAAATAAAATATGTAGATGCAATATCATCATCTGTCCAAGTGCCTAAGCCCAGAAGCTAGGAATCATCCTTGATTTCCCCATCCCCTGTGCTGCAGCCCTGCCAGGTCTCTGTGAGTCTCTGGACAGCTACTGGGTAAGTGTATTCATTGTAGTGTTAGTGTTCAAATCTATTCTTGCATGCTTTTTTTTCTTATTAGGTGTTGAAAGAAGTATGTTAAAAGCTTCCACTGTGAGTGTGGATTTGTCTATTTCTCTTCATACTTTATCAGTTTTTGTTTTTGTATATTTTGAGGGTATGTTATTAGGTACTTACATGTTTAAGATTGTTTTATTTGCCTAATATATTAGTTTTTTTTAAACATAAAAAAGTGTCTCTCTTTATTTCTAATGATGCTTTTGGCTTCAATGTATACTGTGTCTGATATTAATATTATTTTCTACTAGACAGTTTACATGGTATGTCTTATTTTTTTGCATTCTTTCATGTTGACTCTTTCTATGTCCTTATGTTTTAGATGACTCCTATAAATAACACATATTTGGGTTTTGTTTTTGGTTAGCCTGTCTGATAGCCTTTTTTTTTTAAATTGAGGATTTTAGTGCATTTATCTTTAATGCAATTGCTGATATATATTTTAAACTTTTATTTATTTATTTAATTGTCTAATTAATATGGACAGGAGCTTCCTCTGTTGCCTGGGCTGAAGAGCAGTGGTGTGATCATAGCTCACTGCAGCCTGGGCTCAAGCAATCCTTCTGCCTCAGCCTTCTGAGTAGCTAGGACTATAGGTGAGCTACCACATTGGCTAGTTTATTTATTTATTTATTTATTTGAGACAGAGTCTTGCTATGTCACCCTAGATAGAGTACTGTGGTGTCACAGCTCACAGCAACCTCAAACTTTGGGTTCAAGCGATTCTCTTGCTTTAGCCTCCCAAGTAGCTGGGACTACAGGTACCTGACACAATGCCCAACTATTTTTTTGTTGTAGTTGCCATTGTTCTTTGTCAGGCCCAGGTTGGCTTCGAACCTGCCAGCTCCGGTGTATGTAGCTGGTGCCCTAGCTGCCGAGCTACAGGCACCAAGCCCTGCTATTTTATTTTATTTTATTTTTTTGTGGAGATGAAGTCTTGCTATGTTGCTCCTCAATTCCTGGCCTCAAACAATCCTCCCACTTCAACCTCCCAGAGTGCTGGGATTAAAGGTGTGAGCCACCATTCTTCACCTACACTTGGGTTTAAATATACCATCTTCTAAAGACTTTCTATTTGTCCCATTTATTACTATTTTTCTTTTTCATTCCTTTTGTGTCTCCTTGTCAATTAAATATTTTTTCAAATTCTATTTTGCTCTCTCTATTAGCTTGACTATTACATATTTTTCCACTATGTTTAGTGATTACTCAACAGATTACAACATGGATCTTTAGCTTACCTCTTCCAATTTATATGCCTTATTGTGTATTTCAATACTGTATATACATCATCTCTATTTTATGCAGTCATTATTAATTTAGATTTACCCATGTATTCACCATTAAATTGCCCAACCCTCCTTGGCTACATTACTGACTTCCACCCAGGATTATTTTCCTTCCAGTTAAAGAATACTATCTAATATGTCTCCATGTTGGTGACAATTTCTCTCAGTTTCTATTTGTCTGAAAAAATATTTATTTCATCTTAACCTTGAAGAATAGTTTTGATAGGCATAATATCACGGGCTGATAACTATTTTTCTTACACACTTTAAATATACCATTGCATTGTTTTCTGGCTTCCATTGTTTCTGACAAGTTAGCTGACAATCTTGTTGTTGTTCTTTTGAAGATGTAATCAGTCTTTTTTCCTCTGGTTGCTTTTGATATTTCTCTCTCTGTTTTTTAGCCACTTTATTATGATATGTTAAGTTGTGGATTTCTTTAATTTGTTATTTATGGAGTGTAGAGCTTCTTGAATTTGTGGATAGATATCTTTCATCGGTTTTGAACAATTTTCAGCCACTTTCTCTTCTGTCCTGTTTTTTTTTTTTCTCCTCTTCCTGGGGATTTCCTCTCACTGCATCCTGTACGTCCTTGATACTCAGTATGTGGTCCATGGGTCGGCAGCAGCATCACCTGGGAGCATGTTAGAAATGCAAAATCTCAGGTTCCACCCTAGACCTGCCAAATCAGAATCTGAATTTAACATGATCCCCAAGTGATTTGTGTACATATTAAAGTTTAAGAGTCACTTTTCTATGTCTCTTACCTGCTTTTTAAAATTTTTCATTCATTTGTCTTTCTGTGCTTTATCTGAATATTTTCTTCTGACCTAGCTTCCAATTCACTAATTATCTCTTCACCTGTGTCTAATACATCTAAACCCATCTACTCTGTTCTTAATTTTAGATATTAGTAGTTTTTTCCCTAGATTTTCCATATGGTAGTTTCCAATTCTCTGAAATTTTCAGTCTTGTCAACCATCATTATCTTATAGTCCATGTTTGATAAAACCCACATTTGAGAACTTTGTGGATGTGTTTGTCTTGTGTATCCTTTTTCTTTCTTTCCTTCTGGCTTTTGTTCATGTTTTCCCCCTTATTTTTTATTGTATGCCAACACAGCATTTGAAAAATTATTTGTTGAAATAATTTGAGGCCTCAGATGATATCTTCCTAAAGAGAGGATTCATAATGGCTTCCGATATTACACCTGCATTCTGAGCACTAGCAATCTGGGATTGCTTCAATCCAGTTTCCAGGACTGAGATGGTCTGAAGGTGAGTTGTCTACTTTTGATCCACTTTTACTCCTAGAGGGCTGTCTTTTAACTTAAAGTGAGAAGGATTCACCAGACAGAACTGCACATCCTGGCAGACCCTGACCTCCAATCCATGTCTTTCTAGTACTGTTTGGCTTCTCAACCACTGCCTCCAGATTTAGTAAATGTCCCCCAGGAAAAGAGCTGCGTGTATTCCGAATGCAAGGCTCACTTCCTGGGCCTCTATTTTTCCTTGGATCCTTGCTCAGTGATTCTTCACTTTCCTGTCAGTTCTCTGATGCCTTCAAGCAAGAGTTTTAAAAACTATTTTATTCAGATTTCCTAGCTGTCTTTAGCAAGAAGGATAGTAGGCTTGAGTCACCTCACTGGTCATTACTGGAGGTGGAACTCCTCTGATAGGTTTTTCTAAACTCATGTTCCTCTTCATCCTCACTGCTGCTTCCCTAGTACAGAACTTCCACATCTCTGCATGGACAGGTTCTAACAGGTCTCTGTGACACTAGTTCTTATTCCCTGGTACAAAGGTAACAAGAGTTAACTTCCCAAAACATGGGTCTAATTATGCCTCTTCCTCAGTTAAAGATCTTTAAAGATCTTTGAGCCTAAAGATCCATTTGCCAGTACCTGACGTTTTAGAAATGATTTTACAGTTATCTGGCTTTTTTTTTTTTTTTGCGGGGGCTGGGTTTGAACCCACCACCTCTGGCATATGGGGCCATCGTCCTACTCCTTTGAGCCACAGGCACTGCCCCAACCTTTTTTTTTTTTTTTAATGTGACATTGTCTCACTCTATTGCCCAGATTAGAGAGTGCTATGGTGTCATCACAGGTCATTGCAACCTCAGACTCCTAGGCTTAAGCCACCCTCCTGCCTCAGCCTCCTGAGTAGCTGGGACTACAGATGCCTGCCACTATGCCTGGCTAATTTTTATTTTTTGTAGATGTGGAGTCTTGCTATGTTGCTCAGGCTTGTCTCAAACTCCTGGGCTCAATTGATCCTTCTACTTTGGCTTTTCAAAGTGCTAGGATTATAGGTGGGAGCCATTACATCTGGTCAGTATCTTGCTTCTTACATTTTATCATGAGGAAACAGGTTTAAAAAGGTTAAGTAACAAATGCCAGGGCTGGGGTGTGCACTTCTGTTGTATTTGCTATTGCCTTGTCCATGCTATGAAGCTCCTTCCTGCAGGTGAGGGGTGGTGTCTCCCTGGGCCCTGGCTCTTGTTCTGTGCCTTCCCATGTGTGGTTCCATAGGGGTTCTGGGGTGAGGGTTGAAAGCTCCCTGTAAGGAGGGATGGTGTTCCTAGACTTGTGAGTTCCCTTGCAGGGCCTCACCTTGGTCAGTTAAACATGTCCTGCTACTTATGGCTCAGCCCTGCATCAAGGGGCAAGATGAAGGCTGGGGATCAAGTGGTTCACTTCTGGAGGCCAGGAAGGTGCCTGAGTTGAGGCCCTGAGGCCTCAGATGGAACCAGGCTCTGGGGACCATTTCAGCTCAGTCTCCACATGAGAGCAGGTGGCTCTGCTGGGAGTTGTCCTGGGCAGCTGTGATGGGAGGATTAATGACAGCAAAAGTAGGGCAGGCAGGTTGGTAAATATTGAAGTGCTCAGAGCTTAAGGGGAGAAGGAGGGGCTTTGGGTGAGGGGGGAGATTAAGCCAAGCTGGGAGCTGGTCCAGTCGTTGGGCTCTGTGCTGTCCTGGCAGCTTCTCCCGAATTGCTCCTTTTCCAGCACGTTCTGACAAATTATTTGGATAGGACCTAGAGTCTGGTCTTCATAGTCCTTAAAAAAGCTGAGGTTGAGTGGGAAGTGAGCCATCAGGCCAACAAGGGCTACCATTTCAGTGCCCATTGTGCACCAGCCACTTTCATGTGAGTCATGCCTTTCAAGAGCAGAGTACCTGGCTCAGAACATGCACTTAAGAAGCAGCTAAGCGATGTGGTTTGGGCGGAGTAGGGAAGAAAGTGGTAGGGCTAGAAGCAGGAGCCCAGAGATATGCATTGGTCACACACAGCATCTCCCAGGGGTGGTGTTCTTTAGGAAGGTACCCCTAGAGTAGAGTGGCTCTGGGCCCTGGGTGGAATCTGGCCCTTCTCCCAACCTACTCCCTCCTGGGTCCGCTCTACTCCCACCTCCTCCTTCCCTGCCCTTACCTGAGTTTGGCCCCCATCTCTGAGTTTTCTCCAGTTCTTCCCCTTGAGAAGGATTTTGAGATCATATGCTCCAAATGGAGGCATATCCCCTTTCCCTTCTTGGGAGTCTAGGCCTGGCCTGTTTTGAGGCCTCTGTCAGGTGATCACCAAGTCCCTAAGCCAAGATGTGCTGAGTGACACTCTTGCTTTCCCCAATCCCAACATCTGTACCCAAAGAAGATCAGGCTAAGCCTGGCAGATGCCACAAAAAGAATGCCTTTAGGGCTGGGGAGGCAGGAGGAAGGTTTATCTGGCCTCTGATTCAATGCTGCAGGGTTTGGGGGGGCACTTACATTTGCGTATATGCCAAAACAGGAATCCTGTGGCATTTCACCACAGCCTGTGATAAGCTACGTCCTTCCCAAAGCAGGACCCCCAAAGTCCTCAAAGTCACCCTACAATGGCTCAAAGGGACAGGAGAAAGGACAGTACCTTGGTGTCACCCTTACTCTTCAGGTTGAGTTGGGGGGTGGGCAGTGGGGCAGGTCAAGAGCAGCCTGTCTGGGGGGATGCTTGGACTCACCGTCCTCCTTGGTCTGGATGTAGAGCACACTGCTGCGGACGCCGTCCCCGGCCTGGGTGTAGGCTAGCACCTGGACGCTGTAGTTGGTGAACTTCTCCATGCCCCGCAGCTCCACCCGCTCCCGCGTGGTGGTGATGTTCTGCATCTCACCCCACTCTGTTGGAGACAAGCAGCCTCTGAGTGTGGCCAGCCCCACCAGGCCATGGTCCCTGCTGCTGCCCTGTTGGCCTGGGCTCTGCATACTCCTGTTTCCCTGGCTTAGAGACTGACTCCATGATGGCCAGTCCTAGAGGGTCCTCCACCTTGAGGTACCTAGGAGCAGGTGTGGGCTACCACCCCAGGCCATGTGTCTCTCTAAGTATCCCAGTAAGGGCAAGGCAACTATACTGGCCTGGCCCTAGCCTCTAGTTTCCCTTACACCAACTTTAACTTGATACTTGCCACTTGGAACATCTCCATTTCTCCATCTCTCCAAGCAACGTTTCTACTCCCTGCCACCCAAGCCCTTTCCCATGTGAGAGACCCTGGGCAGTGTGATTCCCAAATGGCTGAGGTTGCTTCCCCTGCCTCTGACTGCTCCTGGGCCTAAGTGACCTATCTGCCTTCTTCCTATCATTGAAAACATCTACCTGTGCCCTGCGAAATCCTGCTCAAGAACCTGGGCCTGGCTGCTGGAGCTGACAGCCTCAGACGCAGTGAGGACCTATCATCCTTGCTCTGCCAAGAAATTTCTTGTACACTCTAAACAGGAACCATGGGAGGGCCAGGGTCATAGAATGAGGAAAAAAGACAAACTCCTAAGCCTCCCACTGGGACTACTGGGCTTTCAGAAGGACAGACCCAGATGAGTACTGGCCTTGTAGGGATGAGAACCTACAAACTCGCTCCCAGCACCGTGCTGGTGGCCAAGGCCCACGGCAGAGAACCTGGCCTGGGGAAGGCAGCAGTCTGCCAGGGTCCAGAGGATCAGAAGGCCATGCCCAGGATGAGGGGACCCTGGGCCAGTGCAGGAGAAATCTCAGAGGCCTGAGCAGGAGAGCCTTCCTTATCTAGGAGGTCAGAAACCAGGACAGACTTGTGGAGGACTGGAGCCAGAGAGAGACCCAGGAAGGAGGCAGCAGGTGGCCAATGGTCCGGGTCGTCTTTAAAGTTTAGTGAGGCCAATAGCTTCCTCAGAGGCTGAGGCTAAGGAAATCCTTTACTCAGCTCAGCACAAATATGAATGTAGTAAGGTCACCTTCTAAGCAGTGTGATGCGGCATCTCATAGCAAAAGAACTTGGGAGGACTTCAGAGACCAAACCCCTGAGCTAGAGGCCTCTGCCTTTTGTAGGACACAATGGAGATGGTGGTGGGAAAGACATTTCCTATTGGCAGTGTGTCTGGGCAGAGCAGAGTCCAGGTGGGGAGGAGGATGGTAGCAGCTCTGGACAGATGTGCTGGGCTCCCAGGTCCTCCAGGGAAAGAAGAGGGCACAGAGGCAGAAGGCTCGGGATCTGGGGAGACAAACTCATTGTAGCCCTTTGTGGTCTGCTGAGATGAGGAAGGCCTCCAGGAGAACATTTCCACAGTTTGGGGTGTTGGGCCCCAGCTTGTGTGGATACAAACCTTCCAGTCACTTGAAGGTCTTTGTGTATGCCCGCAGGCAGGAGCTTGGTACATTGGGGGTGGGGGTACCCAAACGGGTTTGCACAGTATAAGGACAAGAAAGACACCATTGGTAGGTGGTGCCATTGTATCAGCTTTTCTCCCCTTGCCATCTGACCCCCAGTTCCACAGTGTGTGTCCTTCTCCAGGTCCTCAGCATCTCCTGACAGACTATGTGCCTGGCTGAAGCTAGGTTTGGCCAAGGGAGACTGTCCCTGGGTTCTGGTGACCCTGCTGCCTCTCTTGCCCTTTAGGCTGTGCTCCTCCCAGCTGCTCCCCACCCCCAGGAATAGTCCCTTCACCACACTCTACAATTGCCCTATCTGAGTGTACCAAGTGTTCCCTGCAGGGACCCTGACTGATACAGCCCCAAGGGCCTAATATCAATATGTAAAAGTAGAAAAGCAAATAAGTCACTATCATGCCCTGAGTAACTCCCTAAACATACTGTAGTCTAGGAGTAGCTTGTTGTCTCCTTCTCATCCCTCACTGGAGACAGGACCATGTATACCCCCATCCACACTTGCCCCTAGTCAGACCCAGGCTAATGTGGACATGTGTGAGTGGACCCTGAGCCCTCCCTCACTAGCCCTTGGCCCTTCCAACCATTATCCCTGGAGATAATTCTCCCATGGAGAATGGGGGTATCCCACTGCACTCGGCATACCGTGGGAGGATGCTGTGCTCCAAGCCTGGAAGCAGTCCCCACAAGCCCCTCTGTCCTGAGACCCAGTCATCAGTCCTGGCAGACTCACCACCATCAACATAGAGTGACCAGAAGATGACCCGATAGCCTTTGAGGACACCATTGAGGGTGCTTCGTGGAGGCTCTGACCAGGAGATGACGGCCACATCGGAAGTGATGGACAGGGCCCGGACGTTTTCAGGGGGCTGGCTGGGCACTGCATGGGGTGAGGGGAGAACCAAGAGTCCGGTCAGTCAGGTGTGGGAGTGACAGCAAGTCCCAGGCTGGGCCTTGCTGCCCAACCGGAGGAGTGTCCAGTTAGATAAATGGAGGGATCTCCTGACTCAAGAGTCCTAGGGAAAATGAACCAAGAGTTCATTTCCAACCTAGGGAAAAGAGTCCTAGCTGGAAAATGAACCAAGTCTCCTTTCCTGGGGACTGGGCTAGACAGACATCTTTCCAGACTTTGTCTCCTTATTCTCTGGGTAGCAAGTTCCTTGTTCTTGTCAAGTACTGGGAAGAAGGTGAGGAACTCCAGCATGAGCCCCTGGGAATTCAGAGGAATCCGCCTCCCGACCAGGTGTCTGTAGTTCAGGATCCTAATCTGATGGCTGCCAGCCCCTCTGCATCATCTGACCAGGGGTCCAAGCCATGGTCTGGCTCTAGGCACTCCTTGTGTCCTTGTGCCAAGCTGAAAGAGGGAGGAGGATCTCAACCTTGGTGCAGGGAAGCGGGGGGACAGACCCTTAGAGCTTTGGAGCCCATTTATCCTACCTCTGCCCCTGCCCCTATAACATGAACACACCTGAAAGAATGGGATGATGGGAAACACTCTCTGGGACCAGTGTACAGTCTCTAACCCTCTAAGAGACTCTCCTTCAGAGAGTCTTGGTACTTAACCTGAGGCCCACTCTCCTGGGTTGGCCTGGGGCAGCTTGCCCTTTCTGAGATGACAGACAATGGGAACACTTCAGGTAGGGAGAACTTTGGTGGCACTTCCTGCTGGCTTTTGAGGAGCCAGGGACAAAGCAAAAGACCAAGTCCGCTTTGCTCTGAATGGGAGGAAGAGGCACAGGCTGTATGGAAGGTAATTAGATCCCATTGCCCCACAAGAGGCAACTCTAATTTTTATGAGCATTTAAATGATGATACATCATCCTAACGATCCTCTTTGAGAATGATTATTGTTTCATATTACTTAGGTGTAAAAATATAAGCACCATGTAATTAGGGACCCAGTGTAATAAACTAATACAGATCGCCCGTTCCAACAAAATGAAGGTAATATAATTATGGAAAAGACACTATTGCTAAAGCAGGGGCCCTTGAATACCCCAGGAGGAGTGCTAATATTGCCAGGAAACGATCAGGATCTGACAGGCTAACGAGGGCCCTAATTAAGTATGAAAAACTGCTGAGCAAATGCTGCAGGAAACTTTCTTCCCCCTCTCTCCTCCTTTGTTTTGAAAATGACTCCACAGCCACGCTGATCTCTCTCTGTTGGAAATTCCAGGCCTTCCCCCTCCCCCACAAGGCAAGGTTGGTGGTGCTCTGACAAAGGCAGGTGGCCTGATTCTGCCCTGGTGCCGCCCTGGGTGGACAGAGCTTAGTGTTAGGTTGAGTAGGCTGGGTGGCTGGGGCAACTGTTCCCCTGGACGTGCCTCCTGGAGTGTCCTGCATCCTGCCTTGCTCCCAAGCAAAAGGGGAGCCCCACAGGGTGAAGCAGGGAGAAGTATGGGGCTCAGGGTCTGGCCTGGATTTCATTAGACTCTGTTATTTAATAGCTAGGCGGTTCCAGACGGGTTACTTAACCTCCACAAGCCTGGACTCCCTCTGTGGGAGACAGAGCTGTTGGTGCTGTGGGTCTCCAAAGTGCTGCCTAAACCAGCAGTGTTAGTTAGCATTATCTGGTAACTTACTAGAATGTTATTTTCTTTTGGAGACAGAGTCTCTGTTACCTAGGCTAGAAAACCACAGAGTCAGCCTAGCTCACAGCAACCTCAGACTCCTGAGTTCAAGTGATCCTCCTGCCTCAGCCTCCTGAGTAGCTGGGACAACAGACACCCACCACCACACCAGGCTAATTTTTCTATTTTTCTTTTTTTTTTTGTAGAGATAGAGTCTCACTTTGTCACCCTCTGTAGAATGCTGTGGTATCACACAGCTCACAGCAACTTCCAACTCCCAGGCTTAGTCAATTCTCTTGCCTCAGCTGCCTGAGTAGCTGGGACTACAGGTACCCACCACAACGCCTGGCTATTTTTTTGTTGCAGTTTGGCTGGGGCCGGGTTTGAACCCACCACCCTCAGTGTATGGGGCTGGTGACCTGCTCACTGGGCCACAGGCACTGCCCTAATTTTTCTATTTTTAGTAGAGATGGGGTCTTGCTCTTGCTCAGGCTGGTCTTGAACTCCTGAGCTCAAGAAATCCTTCTGCCTCAGTCTCTCAGAGTGCTAGGATTACAGGGACTAGCCACCACGCCTGGCCTAGAAATGTTTTTTTTTAAAGAAATGGGGTCTTGCTTTGTTGCCCAGGCTGGCCTTGAACTTCTGGCCATGTTCAAGTGATCCTCCCACCTTAGCCTCCCGAGTAGCTGGGTCTGTAAATTCTTGGCCCCCACCTCAGATCTGCAGAAGCAGAAGCCCTGGGGCTGGGGCCCAGCAGTCAGCATTTAACAGACCTTCCAGGAGATCCTGACGTATGCTCAGGTTTGGTGTTAGGTGCTGCCTGAATTAATACCACTGGTACTAAACAGTGACAAGCTGATTTTCCTCAACCCAGCCAGGCCTATGGCCAGCATCTCAGGCTGGGGGAGCTGAGGGGGCTGGAGGCTCATGGCTGGGGACAGGACTCGGGGGGTGGGCTTCTCTGTGCTTCTCTGCTCTACACACGCCTTTCCCCTCATTTCTATTCTCTTTTCCTCAGGTGCCCAGAGCTCTGGGGCTATTGAGGTCTATGCCATCTCAAAGCCCAGCCTGTGCCCCAGAGCAATGAAACGAGAATCTCTGGGGATGAAGCCCAGGCATCAGTATTTTGAAAGTTCTCTGGATCATTCCAACTTATAGCCAAGGTTAGGCAGTGGCTGTATGAGTTAATTGCTAACCTACCCTCTTGTGTTCCTAACCTGATGTGTCCTAACCCCTCTTCCCACTGGGTGCTGCATTTTCAGAAGGGATGAGGTGGGTGGGGGGCATTGTTTCATCTAAGGGAATGGCTCTCTAGTGGTGGAATGTTTGGTATCCTGATGTGCAGGGGCAATGGGTTCTGTTCTCTGGGCAGGTGGTCCCTCTGTTGTGGGCAGAGTGGGCAGGCTCAGACTCTATGGAAGGTTTTAATCTCAGACTCTCATTTTGGGTTGGGGCATCAAGAAGGAAACTTAGAAGAAAAGTCTCCTTCTTCATTCTGGTCTCTGGGGGCATTGTGACCAGCCTGGCCACCTCTCCTCTTTGACCTGCTGAAGGAGATGCCAGCTGGTATCTTCTTGGTACTTGGGCAGAGGGCACGTTCCTGCTTGCTCCTAATTCTCTCCCCCTAGAGAGACTGGGCCCCTTAATTTACTAATCCGTGTGTGGGGTCCTCGCTAGTCATCAAAGAATGAAGTTTTAAATAATCGGTTCTAAACCCTCTGCCACATGGGTGAATGGATTTCTTAACTCCACAGTCTCATCTTGGGTCCTTAAAACAGATGGTGGACAGGTTCCAGCCTAGAATACAAAGGCAACTTGGCTCCTGCCCTTTCTCCAGGAAGCTGTCAAGGAGGAGAAACAGGACCCAGGCGTAGAGGAAAGAGCTCGGGTCAGAGAGATGGGTTAGGATGCTAGGAAGAAGGAGGAAGAAAAGGCAGGGGAGAAGCATGGATGGAGAGACATAGGCGGACAGACAAGTGCTCAGATCGGCCAACAGGTCAACAGATGGACCGAGGGGCAGGGCATCCGCAGGTGAGGGACAGAGAGCCAATGGACTGAGAGGCCCAGGTGCTGAGTTCACCAAACATCCCCTGAGGATCCAAAGGTCAAGAGGACACCCAGGGAGCCTGTGTGGACCCATGCCAAGATGGCACCCAGACACAAGCAGAAGGACCCACAGGCCCTCCTTGGTGGCCCTGGCTGTGCCCATGGCTGGGATCTCTACTCCCTCCCCACTGAGGGAGCCCTCACCATCCTCCAGGGTGGTGGCGTTGATCTCGCTGGATGAGGGCCCTGTGCCAGCCCTATTGAAGGCCTGGACCACCACCCCGTACTGAGCAAACTTCTTGAGGTTGTCCAGGGTGTAGACCTCGCTGTCCCCAGTGGCTTTCATCTCCACAATGCTATACTGCCCGTTGCTGCCAGGGCTGTTCTCCCTGTAGCCGATCTGGTAGCCCCGGATGACACCGTTCTGCAGCTCCTTCTTGGGTGCCTGTGAGCACAGGGGAGGGGCGGGGACAAAGACACAGGCGAGCTGTGAGATGATGCTCTGAAGACCAATGTCAGCTCATGCCACTTCTCTGCTCTCACCCCTTCAAAGGCCTCCATTCTGCTCAGACTGAAAGCCAAAATCTTTGACACTACGGCACACTGGCCTGTGCTGTTCACCCCAGGCATACCCACATCTCAGGGGGACACTGCCTCCTGGGATGGCCACGCTGCTGGCCTACTTCCCCGTGTGTCCTTATTGGGACACCCCCTTCTTAACTAAGCCTTCCTTAGGTCTTTACATAAGCTTGTTCCCTGCCTTGCTCCAGCTCTCCATTTCTCTTTCAGGTTTGGTTTCCACCCCAGAACCCAGCATCATCTGACAGTCCACATTTTTTACTTATGCAGTTGAGCACCTAACTTGACCTTGTTAGAATGTAAGCACCATGAGGACGAGAAGCACTGTCTGCTTTGTGTACTGCTGTACTCTCAGTGTCTTGAGGAGGGCCCGTATGGCAGGCCCGTACCGTGTATGAATGAATGGATGAATGAATGAATGGGAATGTCCCTGGCATGGGCTCTGGGGCTTGGGAAATACAGAGCATCAGACACGAAGTAATCAGCTGGAGAGGAAGGTGAACAATTAGTTTGCATAAAAACAGTCCTGAGACACCACTTCACATCCGTTAGAATGGCTATTAGAAAAATAACAGAAAATAAGTGTTATTGAAGATGTACAGGAATCTGAACCCTTGCACATTGCTGATGGGATTGTAAGGTGGGGCAGCTAGTGTGGAAAACAATTTGGTGGTTTCTCAAAAAGTCAAACAGAATTATCATGTCATTCAGCAGTTCCACTCCTAGGTATATACCCCAAAAGAACGGAACTCAGGGACTCTATTTGTATACCCATGTTCACAGCAGCATTATTGAGAATAGTCAAAGGTGGAAGCAACCCAAGTGTCCATCAAGAAATGAATGGATAAAAAAATACAAAATAGCCAAATATAAAATATTATTCAGTCATGAAAAGAACAAAATTCTTTTTTTTTTTTTTTTTTTGAAACAGAGTCTCAAGCTGTCATTCTGGGTAGAGTGCCCTGGCATCACAGCTCACAGCGACCTCAAACTCTTGGGCTTAAGAGATTCTCTTGCCTCAGCCTCCCAAGTAGCTGGGAGTACAGGCACCCACCACCATGCCCTGGCTATTTTTTTTGTTGCAGTTGTCATTGTTATTTAGCTGGCCCCGGCCCGGCTCAAACCTACCAGCCTGGGTGTATGTGGCTGGTGCCCTACCAACTGAGCTATGGGCACCACCAAAAGAATAAAATTCTGACTATGTTACAACTTGAATGAACCTTGAAGACATATAGAAAGTGAAATAAACCAGAACATAAGAGGACAGATATTGGATGATTCCACTTATACTTATGAATTTCCACAGGCAAATTCACAGAGACAGAAAGTGGAATAGAGATTTCCAGGAGCTGATAGGAGGGGACATAGGCAGTTCACATTTTATGGGTTACAAGTTTCAGTTTGGGCTGATGAAACAGTTCCAGGAATGACTTCTATGAAACCAATTTACTCACACTTTCTTATAAAAGATACAACACAACTATAGCCCAGGATGGAGAGAAGTGGAGTGAGTGGGAAGGGAGGGGAGGGGGGAGGTTTGACAGAGGGAGGGTAAAAGGCGGGACCACACCTATGGAGCATATGACAAGGGTACGAGTCAAATCTGTGAAATGTAGAACATGGATGTTTTGACACAATAATCAAGTAAATGAGGTGAAAGCTATGTTGATTGGTTTAATGTAACCACATTAGATTGTATAAAAAAAATCAGCACATTGTACCCCACATATCATGAGTGTATTCATGATCTATGTGTATTCAACTTAATAAAATTAAAAAAAAAAAAAGAAAAAGTTCCTGGAAGGGCCATGGTGATGTGACACAACATTGTGAGTGACTTCCTGCCACTCAACTGCACATTTAAACAAGTGAAAATGGTCAATTTCATGTTACGTGTATTTCACTAAAACTGAAGCCACGATCAGTCTGCAGCTGGAAAATATGTCTCACTCCAGGCTTGAACACTGGAGCACACCCAGCCACATACACGCACACACACATACGCACACGCACACACACACACACACACACAGATGTCCTGAGAGAGAAAACAGACAATGAATACTGACACATGCTGTGCTCACACACAACCACACACATGCATACACAATCTTGGTGTATCTACTCATGCCCAGAACCAGGAACACACAGGTTCAGAGCCATCAAAGCACACACCCTAACCCAAACCCCTCCTCCCTACCGCCAGACACATTTAGACTCCTTCTGAACAATTAGAAGCTGGCTTCTTTAACAACTGGGCCTGCCCATCTATAAATTGAGACAGAACACCCACCCCAGGGCATTTAAAACCAGCTTGCATGAGGGTTTTAAAAACAATGAAGTTAATTTAAAAGCACACCTTTTATTGTACTAAGAAATAGTAAGATCAAAAACAATTAAGTTAGTAAAACAGCCTTACTGGTTGTTTTTTTTGTTTTGTTTTGTTTTTAGTCAATGAATGTTTTAAATGAACTGCATTTTCAAACTCACTGTTAACTCAATAAAATGAAGTTTTTAATTTAACATAATTGTTTTGAACTCACTAAATAGGTGTGTGTGTGTGTATGTGTTTAATTGACTTGACTTTTGGTTGCTGCTTGAATGATGTTTCTCTTTGCACATGGGCAGTCCCACTCGTTTGTCTATAAGTGGGCAAATTTCTGTATTTGGGTCTGTCAGTGCACATGTACCCCTGCACACACTCACACACACACAGACACCTACTATGGACGCAAACATCTCTTTAAGGGCCTGATACCTTGATAGGGTCTTTACATTGATAGCTAATCTCACATTACTTGTACATATATCCATCCCCAGGCACATTGATATAAACATCATTATGCAATGGCACACCTATCTACTTCCCAGACCTCTCTACACCATGATACACACCTGTACACATTACCTATCAACAATACTGACCGAGACCTGGACAGGTGTCCAGGCATACTCTGATATATACATGTCTAATAATATTCCATATTTATACAAATCTCAACAGATTCTTCTTTCCTTCTCTCCATTTTTCTCTTCTCTTGTCTCTTTCTCCTCTCCTACCCCCCTAACAGACACACTCAAGATTTAAATCAATCTTAACAATATTTCTCTGAAGCATTAAGAAATCAATAGGGCTGATTGCAAATTTATGTCATAAAGCAGGGGTGATCCATCTCGCAGAAAGAGTCTTAAAATGAAGTGACTTATCTTCAAGTGAATCTTTATTTTTCATTAATCTGTTTCTCAGCATTAAAAAAAAATCCCCTGAGAAGTCAGCCCAAAATTTATTGACCAGCTGGCTCATTCTGAAGTTCTAACTTTCTCATCAATTTTCTTTTTCTTTTTTTTTTTTTTATCAATTTTATTTTTCATTATGATACTTTGGAGAAATAAATCTGATTCTAAATTTTTATCAACCTCTGGGTCAGAGCTTTGTAGCCAAATGTCTCAGTATTTTACATACTTATTCATTTCCCTTCCTGCACCTCCTGGGTCCATGGGAGTAATCCTAGGAAACTGATCCAGAGCCAGGACACTAGCAAGACTTGGGGATTGGACCCCAGGCTGCAACCCATGTCCTGAGAAGTGCCCTGGAGCCCAGCTCTGAATCTGGAGGGAACCCTGGCACCAGGTATTAACTAGGTAGGCTGGGGCCCTCAGGAAGGATCAGTTGTCCAGCCCCTATCTCACTTTCATCCTGGCTGGAACCAGGCTGCTGCTGCTGTGTGTGTGAAAGAGAGATAGAGAGAGAGAAAGAGAGAGAGGAGAGAGATTGAGAGATTGTCTTCTCAGGGAAACATCACTGGATCTCCTTTCTTCTCAAGTCTTCCTTTCTGAAGTACCAGGGCTTTTCCTATTGGGAGTTAGGGTCAGAAAATGACCTTGGACAATTGATTCGTAATGAAGATGGGAAAGCCCACCCCAAGTCCCAATGTTGAGACAGGAAACCTTCAGAAAGAACATTGGATGGGCAGGAAGAATGCTCTCTGCTCCAGAAGGCCCTGCAGTGGGCTGTGGAGGGAAGGTGGCTTGGGGCTCTGGACTGCATCAAAGCCTTACTTCCCTCTACTTGAATGACTGTGGGCAGTTGATCCCCCAGCTGTGTACTGTGGTCTCCTCTGATAGACAAGGATGAGAACATCTCCTCCAGCCACCCCCAGGAAAGGGGAGAGGATCAGTTAAGTCAGTGTACGGGACAGTACGTGGAGACTGGAGGATGTAGTGCAAAAGGAAGCTTCTGGATTGTCAGCCCTTCTAGCCTATGGAGGGATATGGCAGTAGGGCCAGAGCTACCCATGAAAGCATGCTTAGTTCTGCTCAAGGTTGTTCTGCTCTGTTTCCCTGCACGGCTATGGAATCTCCTCTAAGATCTTATAGGTCTCTGCCCCTTAGAAATGAGTACAGCACATACTGGTTTCTTTTCTCTGCCTCTCTCCCACCTTCAGAGGAAGGAAGGTAGGTATTTTCATCCTGCTGTTACAGAGGAGGAACTCTGCACAAAATCGAATCTAATTCCAAGCTGATTACAACATGTGGGGGTTGGAGAATGGGCCAGCGTAGTGAAGAACCATCTTTCCTTCTTGGCACTGCCAGATTCTTCATCCCACTCCAGGCACAGGCTCCATTAGTGAGTCAGGGCAGAGAAGGGAGTGGAGGTTGGCAGGGGGACCTGCCCTTTATGCCACTCTCCTTATACCCCTCAAACCTCACTGGATTTAGTGAAAAACAGGCATGGGCATTATATGAAACCAGAGACTAGCAAGCCTGCTGGGGGCTTCTTCTTAGCTTGAGGAGGGAGGAGGGAAGAAGGCATTTCAGGGGAGGTGCTTTTGACCTCACTTACCTTCCAGGTTACTTGGATGCTCTGTGAAGTCACTGGCTGCAAGGTGACATCCATGGGGGGCCCATCGGGAGCTGAGGGGAGGGGGAAGAAGCAACATTTTGAGTCAAGTCTATGTTCTCACCCCATCCTCCTGAGCTAGAGGACTCCTGGGGGAGAAAGACTCAGATGTGGATAGCAGAGAAACTTAGTTTGAGTTCCCCTGACATTATCATAGGGTTTTAATTTCCTCTTCATTCTCTGTAATTTGCTGAAAATAAAGGAAACAATGACAATGAGAGACTACATCCAGTAGGACAGCAAAAGTTTTTAAAAGTTTGGTGCGATCAAGTGTCTGCTTAAGGCAAGGAATTCCTTCTAGCAGCAGGAATTCTCATCCACTGATCACAGGAGAGCAAACTGGTACAATATTTTGCAAAACATTCTGGCATTTTTGTGAAAGGTAGAAGTAAACTCTTGTCTGATGACTGTAATTCCACAACTGCTTATATTTCCTAAAGAAACCCCTGAACCTGGGCACTAGCATATAAACACAAGAACAGTCCCTGCAGGATTTTCGGTATAGCCCCGACTATAAACAATCCCAATGTCCATTCACAGTAGACAAACTATAATACAGTCACATAGTGGAATATCATTCAGCATTGAAAGTGCACAAATGATACAGCTATACCAATCACAGGAATGATGTTTGCAAAAATAATATTGACCTAAACAAGCAAGGCACAGAAGAATATACAATGTGTAATTTTATGAATCTATTGGAAAATAGGCCAAATGAAACTACATGGCTTTCTGCACATACATTGTGGGGACAGTATAAAAAAGAAAAGCAGGAAAATTAGTAGTATAAAAGTTGGCATCCTGGTTACTTCAGGGGAGGGATGGGGTTACTCCAGGAAGGGGTATTTGAAGGCCCTCTGGCATGCTGAGAATTGATAAGGAGTGTTGGTTATACTAGTTATTACTTGATGATTGTAAAGCTGCATATATACATTATATGTACTTTTCTGCATTATTGTATATTTCATGATAACAAATAAAAGAAAACATAGCAAGAGAAATCTTGTTTAAACTTCTAAGAAGACTCCATGACAAAGGTTGCAGAAAATGGTCCAGGGACTGGTACTCCATCCTTTGCAGATGTGTCTTTTCCAGACAGTGTGGGACAGAAGGATTGGGGGTAGAACCATGGACAGCTCCCCAAAGCCCATTATCTAGATCCCCACCGGGACAAGGGTCAGACAGAACAGCCTCCAGAGATCCAGAGGTAGACACAAATACTCTGGGATCTCTCTACTCCTTTCTCATAATTGCAAGTTCACTGCCAATAGACAGGGTTGGTGAGGGCCCCAGATGTCCCTGGTTCCCAAGGTCATGGGTAGAGGAGGCCAGGCAAAGCACTCACCAGCCTCCTCAGTGCTGACGGTGAGCTCCTTGCTTGGTTCGCTGCGGCCAATCTTGTTGAAGGAGTACATGCGGATGCTGTACACGGATGCTGGGTGCAGGTCCACGATGTTGGCCTGGTTGATGGTAGGGGAGATGTTACGTGTGGACTGCTTGAAGTCCCAGGAATCTGGAGAGAAGACACCCATGTCACAGCACAGCCAGCCAAACTCTAGGACCTCTTCCCAGCCTCGAGCACCAGTACATCCCAATCAACTCAGATGCCTGGGGTGGGGGTGGGGGTCCAGCCTGCTCAAACTAAAGAGAGGGCACAGGCTTTAACAATGTCGCAGAGTGGAAGGGGTCCATCCCTTGATGCTCCAGCTTGGAAGAAGCCTGACCTTCTGCCACTGGCCAGCTTATGAGCTTAAACTTCAGATAGGGGTTAAATGAGGGGTTGCCCAGGGTCCCCTGCCAAGATCACCATTTGCTAGCCATCCCTGAGGAACTGACTGATCAGGGCCCTTCTTTCTGGGTCTTTCATCACATCAGTGACCCGTTCTAACTATAAGATACCCCATCTACCCATTGGTCCCTGTGCAAGGAGGAAGCCAAGTCTTCCCCCCCCACCCTTTTTCCTTCTCTCCATTTGTGGCTTCTGTATTTCTTTTACTGTGTACTTGTGAGGTGGTGAACTTGAGTGTTGCATGTCAGGGTTGGCGGGGGGCAGACCAAGTACCAGTCCCCAGGCCACACCTATGTTCTTCCCTTCACCAGCAGGAGACTGGGCTCTGAGCTATTAGGGCCAAGGACCAACAAAGACATTAACAAGTTCGTGTTTCCCCGGAGGGAATGGGAGTCCATCTCGGGGCTAATGTTTAGCAAAATTGTAGAATGTGGAAAATACCAGCTGAGCACCATTCAGGGGTACTCCGACTCTAAGCACCCTGTGTTTCCAGAGGAATCCAGTCATTCAGTGAATATATTTTTTAGTGCACCCACCAGGGGATGCCAGAGAAAAATGAGAGGGGGGTTCAGGTATAGCAGCGCCTCAGCCAGGACCTTCCAAACCCGGAATTCTCAACCAGATCACTTTTGTGACACCTTACTTTCAAATGAAAAAAAAAAAAGGCAAAGCACTGGAAACAAACTGATAGTAGGACTTAAAAATGTTCCCAGGGCATGTCTGGATGTCACTATTCAGTCTAATTTTCTATGCCTCTTAAATCCACTGTACAGTATCCCCCCAAATTCTCAGATTCTCAGTAGAAAAGATTAAACTGTATTCACTACAGTTTAATTCCCGAATTAGGACAGCAGGCTAGCACATTCTAGAAAGATTTTGAAGAAAAAAATTTTTTTTCAAGCTAATGCCTGATAAATCAGGAGAATCGGTTTACCAGAAGACAGTCTTCTGATCCCCTAGATTCTGGCTAATTGGGGTCTTGATTCTTTTGAAAACACTAGTTTTAGCTCTGCAGTCTCAGCATCTGTGCAGGGCACTGGCCCAGCTCCCCATCTGTAGTTTGCATTTAATTCTTTGGTTTCATGAGCCAAAGGAACAAAATGGCAGGCTGTTGACGCACAGAAACACATTATTTTTTCCTTGTCTTATAAAACACCCCAACCACTTGGAGGGTCACTCTGTAGCTGACAAGTTAAGCCAGAATCGCAAATAGGCAGGCTCTCTGTGGCTTTGGGACAGAACAGGCTCGCTCCAGGGAGGCAGATCCCCACTTCTCTCTGTGGCACCCTGGGAGCTGGGACTCTCTCACAAATCACATTTGATTTGTCCGTGTTTATGGGAGAGCTGGAGCGAGTACAAGTCAGCGAATTCATTTTTGATGAGTACAGGCAGAAGGGGGAGACCCAGGCAGTGTGTCTGGAAACAGAGAGGCCGAGGAGAAGTGACTCTGATCTTTACCCGCACCTGTGGTGTGCCAGGTGCACACTGGGTGATTGAAACACTCACCATTTACTCTTCCTGCCCTCCTGGGACACCACTGCCATATGTCCGCTGTCTAGATGACCTCCCTGCCACCAAACCCCAATTCCCACTCTTCCCTGGGCTCCCTAATAAAACCCTCTGGCTTTTTTCACTTATCTCTTGAGTCGGGTTTTCTCGGCCTCTCTGTAGGTGCCTTCTCCTCCTCCCCACCATTAATGGTTAAAGTTTCTTGAGGCTCCCACGGAGGTGCTCCTTCTCTCCTTCCATACTTCCTTTGCCCACCCACCTTCTATTCCCATCTCCACACAGATAACTCCCAGATTAGTATTTAGCCTGGACCTCTTCTTCCAACTCTTGACCTTAGAGCCAACCGTGTAACTTGCTGCCTCCTTTTGGATATTTCAAGGTAGCTCAAACTCAGCCTGTCCAAGACAGAAGTCCTGACCATACACCCTGTCAAGCCAGCTTCCCCCTGGCTTCTGTTGTGGCACCACCATCACCACGACTGTCAGAAAAGTAGGTGTTATTCTTGACTTTTCCCTCTCTCTCTTCCTGATAGCTTTTGTGTCCCACATAGCTCTCAAAACTCCTCATTTCTCTCCATCTCCACCCCAGACCCAGCCACTGTCATCCCTCACTTGGACCAAGGAAGTGACCCTCTCACTGGCCCTCAGCATCTGCTTCATGCCCTTCATCTTCCAACTGTTCTCCACCTCACAGCCATCGTCTGTTCTACAAATGTGACTGAACTTCTCTCGTAGGCCAAGCACTCCATCTTGGTCCTGAGGGTGGTCTTCTCCAGACACAGATCTGATACGGTCATTCCCCTGCATAAAACTCTTCAATGATTCTTCCTTGCTCTTAGGATAAAGGCAACACTTCCTAACCTGAATCAGACCTTGCAACATGGGGCTCATGCTCACCTTTCCAGCCTCACTGTTCTCCATTCTCCTCCTTTGAGTTCCTAACAGTTCCTATAGCTCCTCTTAGTCCATGCATCTGCCTTGCACGGGCTCGCTGTTTGCGGGGCAACTGCCCAAGGAAATTCTAGCCTCCCTGAAGACAGGAGCCATGTCTAAGACTTTGGTCCCCTGCCCCACTTCACGTGCGCTGGGCACTTAAAATCTATTACTGGTTTGACATCAGAGCTACTGCTTTTGTTCTTTACTTGGGACTTTTCTGTAGTCACGATGTGTACTTTGTCCCCCCCTTGCCTCACTCAGCTGCCAATCACAGGAAAGTGGCGGGGATGTTTCAAAGAGCAGCACCTTTTTTTCTTACTTTTGCTAGAAGTACGCAGGTGCATTTGACCTTGTGTTCCTAAATCATCTTTGATGTTGGCACAAAATAGCTCTCACTGCAACCCTCCTAGGCTAATGCATCAGAGTCAAATCTGGAGGTTTCTAGCTGATTTTCCAAACTTGATCACTGCCATCCTCCTGACCCTGAAAAGCTGACATCGGGGGCCCTGTGTTCTTCTCTTTCCTATTCAGCTTTCTCAGAGCACTGAGCTGGCTTTGGCGAATATTGTCTCTTTTAATATTCCCTTTCATATGAGCCTGGCTCACCCAGATTAACATATTTCATTAAGGCCTCTCTCTCCCTTTCTTCATCAAAGGGTTTATGATGCAAAATATTCTTCTTAAAAAAATAAGGAAGCGGCTGGGGAGATGTCAGTGCCTTCTGCTCTGTGGGCTGCTTGCTGAGAGGGGACTGAGCGTCTTTGGTTTTTCAGGAGACGTATTCACCGTGGAGGGGGTGCACCTTGGAGAAAAGCCACATCTGGAGCATTTAGCTGCCTGTGCTGGGGACGGGAATCCATTCTGCATCTCTGATTTTCTCCTTGCACCGTGGCTCTGAGCCTCCCACAGCAATCTCTCCGCAGCATGAAGAGTTCTCTGCATCACAGCGACAGCCCCCGACATCTCAATGCCAGTCCCTGTCACAGACACACTCCAGCTCCCACAGAATGCCACGCCATGCCATGCCAGGCCGGCTTGCCCAATGGTGGCCAGCCCAGCCCCCACACCAGCTTGTGCCAGGAGGCCGCCTTCTGGGCTTGGAGGGTCATCCTCAAAGAACCCATCCCTGCTCCTCGCTCGGAGAACACGGACGAAATGTGGTGTCTGCATTTTTAAATCTGCACAGCGCCATCTGATAGATTCGCGTGGATGGTGCTATTTATCATTCAGCATTCATGTATTATTACTCTGCTGCCTGGGGCCAGGAGAAGTCAGCGTGAGTGGGATGGCTTAGAAAGGGCAGACTTGGTAATTTCCCTTGGAAAATTAGCATGATGAGCAACATGGCAGAGAACCTGGCAAAAGCACAGTTGGGGCAAAGAAGGAGGCGGGGAGCAGATGGCCAGCACCAGGCTGGGTGTCTTCCGAGATGTGGGAGAGGGAGGAAGAGCAGGAACACAGAACAGAGACTGGGGATAGGGGGGTTCCCAGGTGCTAGGCTCGGTGCCAGGCTCATCCACACGTGTCATCATGCTCTCCTGATCCTTACGACCACCCTGAGGATGACAGATGACCCTCTCCATTTTATGGATAAGGAGATGCCTGAAGATATGCTTGCTAAAGGTCTCCAGTGCTGACACCTGGTCAACCCGAGTTTGCTTGAGCCTGGCTCTCATTCCACAGGTGCAGAAAGGTGTGCTTAGACACACCACACGGGCACCCGGGCAGCCCTCCTCCTGCCTGCGAGTCACCCTCTGTTCCCTTGGATACCCTTTCCAGTTCTCTCGTCATCCGGTCTGCGGCGTTACATCTGCTAGGATAGTGCTTTACAATGGTTCCTAAAGCGTGTGTGTGCATGTGTGTGTGTGTGTGTGTGCATGTGTGTGCAGCGTACGCTCTCACTCCAACTGCATTGTAAGCAAGCTCCCAGGGCAGCATTCTGTCTCCTGTTTCTTTTTCGTTCCCTACCACATGGCTGGTGCATGATTCTGCAAAAAAATATTGGCAGGCAGTACATGTGGCTGACTGACAGACACACATATATCAGCCTTCGAGTCCCACAGTACTATAAATTGCCGCACGAGGTATTTGCCTTAGGAGGGAGAGCGGAATGTACATTTATGGGAAGTTTACTCTAGCCCTGTGCTAGATGGTTTCTCTTTCGTCCTCTAAACAATCCCACAAAGCAGGTGAGGAAGCCGGGCTGTGCTCAGGGCCCTGCCTGCCTCCGGTGACCATGCACTGTAGTTCTCGAGGGGCTCTTGTTTCTAAATGTCCAGGGGTGAGAGGTGCCTGTCTGGGGGGGCTGTTTTGGACAGGACCAGCTGCCTTCTCAGTGCTCTGGGTCCTGGCATTTATTTGTTTGAAGGTGCAAAGCCCTCGCGGAGGGGGGAGTTTGAGGTTGAACTTTCATTATCCATCCCTGTGCCCTCCCCACCACCCTGGCACTCCCAGCTCTGGGGTAGTCAGTGGTGGTTCCTCACTCCGCAGGGGAGACAGGAGCTGGGGGAAGGTGCTCTGAGAATAGTGTCTTCCCTGCCTGCCCCTCCTCCTGCACTGCTCTCCAGTGCCCCCCTACATTAGGGGGGTGGTGACCCCATTAGAGAGTGGTCAGTGGAGGGGGCGCAGGCAGCCAGGCAGCCTGGGAAGGGGGACAGGGAGACAGTTATGAGGAGCAGAGGAGGAAGAGCTTGAGGACAGCCCAGGTATCTGCTTTCTGCCCCAGATGTGCACCTAGCAGGGAGACCCTGCCATGCAAAGGTGTCGACCTTCAGACCCAGCCCCTCTGGTTGCCCCTGGGCAGCTGGTGCCCAGCCCCAGGGAGGTGTGAGATGTGAGATGGACTCTACTAGCTCTCTGCTTCTCTGCCCCTCTCTCGCCACCTCACCCAGCTGTGGATACCACAGCTTCCTTGTGCACCTCCTGGACACCGATTTCTTCCACTCACATCCACCCTCCTTTCTAAGGTGTCACATTGTTCAGGCCTCTCCCTGGGAGTGTAGACCTTGTTAGTGGCTCTTGACAAACTTCCCCAACAAAGTGAAAGCTCAGCCTGGAGGCCTCCCTCCAAACCTGCCCCAGAGCACTTTTGAATTGTATGTATGAACCCTGGCTGGACCATAGGCCACTCCCTAGATTGCACCTTGTCCTTGCTTGGGCTGTGCCTTCCCTGTCCCTGAGGTCCCTAAGCTTCCTGGGGTCCCTGAAATCTGGTCCTGCTGCCTTTCAGTCTGCAGCCCCGCTTTGCTCTCAGCTTGTACCCTTGGGTAGCTGACTGCAGCTAGGCCAGAAGCGTCTGCAGGCAGGGCTTATTCATAGAAATGGAATCAAAGGTGACTGGCCCAGTGCCCTGGGTGGAGCTGCCTCTCAAGGGGAGCTTTGCTCCAAGGTTTCTCCCTGCAGCCCATTCACAGCCCTTCGCTGAGCATCTGCCCTGTGGCCGGGGCTGTGCAGGTGCTGGGAATACAACAGGGAACAGGACTAGGTCAACTGAGAGAAGAGGCCAGCCAGCCAGTGGCCATGTGCTGTGCCAAGTGGGAGAAGGGTCTGGAAGGTGTCAGGAGAAAACAAAAGTCAGATCTGAGGGAAGACCCAAAAGATGAGTTGAGCTAGCAGAGGGAAAGGGGCAAGGGAGGACTGACTTCTCCACCCTCTCTCCTGTGTTTTTTAAAGTTATTTTGAGATGCTGATACAGGCTTATGGTATTGAATTCAAAAGGAAGAGGAGGATCTGGAATGAGAAGTGGATTTTCTTCTGACTCCTATGTTGAAGTCACCCAGGTGCCCTCTGGTCCTCTCTGAGGTCCCCTCCTTGCCATTCTTGCCACCTGACCACGGTGCCCAGCACTGTCTCCCCAGACGCTGGGTGCCCACTGCCCACCCTCTCCGTAGTGCTGCACAGGAGCCAGCGGGGGGCTGATAGGATGGTTCTGGGAGGGGCTCGAGGAGGAGGAAACTTACATCCAAGCTTTCCAGGGCCTCTCATCCACAAAGCAATGCATTCTTGGGAGAGACTAGCTTTCTGGCTGCCACTCATCACCTTATCCCAGGTGGGCATGCCTAGATGACCTGGCCAAACTCACATGCCTCTGACCCCACAGAGCAGCCTGCATCTCAGGACCTTTAAATTGCTTTAAATCAGGTTCGGCGCCTGTGGCTCAAGCGGCTAAGGCGCCAGCCACATACACCTAAGGTGGCGGGTTCGAATCCCCAGCGCGGGCCTGCCAAACAACAATGATGGCTGCAACCAAAAAATGGCCAGGCGTTGTGGCGGGTGCCTGTAGTCCCAGCTACTTAGGAGGCTGAGACAGGAGACTCACTTGAGCCCAGGAGTTGGAGGTTGCTATGAGCTGTGATGCCATGGCACTCTACTCAGGGGGATAGCTTGAGGCTCTGTCTCCAAAAAAAAAAATTGCTTTAAATCAGATCACCCTTGAGGACCCTAGCCCCAGGGAATCTCAGAAAGACACTTCATCCCATCAACCAGGGGCCCTCCATCTGCTCCCTGAATTCCTGGGGGGACCAATGTCTCTCCCTTCGGAAGCCACAGGTGCTCATGCAATGGTGGGTGCTTGTGTGTCTGCCTTAGGTGGCATCCCTGTGGCTCCAGGGGCTGTCCCTCCAGGGGTGCACAGGCAGGGCCTGTGGCACAAGGTACCACAGAAGGCTATGCTCTCATCCTCCCGCCCCAGCACCTACCGGATTTGTTCTTGTATTCAATGTCAAAGCCGGTGATGATGCTGTTCCCGTCGAATCGCTGGGTCCAGCGCAGGTTCATGCTCCGGGCCTTCACCTCCCGGATCTCCAGCTCAGGGGGATCGGGGGGCTCTGGGATAAGGTGGGGGAGGGGGCAGAGAAGAGGACGACAGTAGGGAGCTTGGCCTCTGCCTACCCCTGGGGGTTGGTGTCACCTGTGGTCTAACCAAGGACCTGGCACCTGCTGGGGGCCGGAGGAGGCAGCAGCAGGGCTAAGAGGCTGAGGAGGCCTGGCTTGGTCTCCTGCCTCCTTGCCCTCTCTTGCTTGGCCTGGGGGAGGGCCGGCCCTTCTGCAGGGAGTCCTCCGAGCTGACGACTTGCTCTTCTCCTGCTGCAGAGCTCCCAACTTTCCCAGCATAACCCTCCCTTCCCACCCACACTTCCTCCAGGGGTCTGGGTCCAGGGACCTGACTCCCTCACCTCTCCTCAGAACTGACAATGAACTCTCAGAGGCTGCAGCCATGGTAAACCCCTGTTGTCTGAAGTGTTCCTGGACAGTCCTACCTCCCCACTCTGGGCAGGAGGGAGCCTTTTCCCTAGAAAGGTACTTTCTGCCATCCTCCACTGTAGTGTGGCCCATGCCCCCTGCCCTTTGATAGGGAGTTGGCCATGGGCCCCAGGCCTGGGGAGCAGGCTGGGACATGGGGCAGGTGAAGGTACCTTGCACAGTGAGCTGGATCAAGCCCCGGTCCTCTCCGTAAGAGTTGATGGCGTGGCAGCTGAAGAACACAGAGTCCCCACGGTCAGCCGGCTTGAGCTGGGAGACCAGCAGCAGGGGCAGGAGAAAGAGGAAATGGGGAGAGTCTTTTAGAGCTGGTCAGCTGAAGTGGCCACTCCTGGGGCATCAGCAAGGCCATCTTGTTCTGGGAGGGACCCATAGGGGTTGTGTCAAGGGCTTCTCTTCCCAGAGGGTTCCAAAGATGTAAGTGTGGAGGGTCCATGCAGGGAGGGGTTAAGGGGCAGCCCAGGAGGGCAGGGGTTGAGTGGCTCAGGTAGGGAGAGGCTGATGGTCCCAGAAGAGAAGGA
The DNA here is from genome assembly GCA_963574575.1 of Galagoides demidoff. Taxonomy (NCBI): domain Eukaryota; kingdom Metazoa; phylum Chordata; class Mammalia; order Primates; family Galagidae; genus Galagoides; species Galagoides demidoff. The sequence continues at coordinate 29,910 of CAUYQV010115245.1, forward strand.
GGGGCTGAGGGGTCTTTAAGGGAGGATGGACCCCAAGTTTTCCAGAATGAAGGAGGGGCTGAGGAACTCACACTTGAAGGCTGTGGGGTTGTTAGAAAGGATATGGTCAAAGGCAAAGATGCCTAGGTGGAGAAGGGAAATAGGTAGGAGAGGAGAGGTAAAATGCATTTTGGGGTACAGGGAGGGGCTCCCAGACTCCCCATTACCTCCTTTGGAAGCAGACAACAGTTGTGGGATCCCTACTCTCTGAGAGTTGGGGTCTGCGGGGACCATGCTCACCTTCAGTGTGGAGACAACCTCATCACCGCTGTCCTTGGTGGCGATGGCATACCGCATGACACGGTCAGGGTCAATGACGGTGTCCCCCTTCTCCCAGCGGATGATGATGGGCCGCTCACCCCGTGCCGTGCAGTTCAGCTCTTTGGCGTGGCCTTTGATGGCGATGGTGGTGTTGGGGTGGGAGGTGATCATGGCTGGGACTGGGGAGATGAAGGGGCCCAATGAGGGTCTGGGAGGTGGCTGAGGGGCAGTGCCTGTGCCCATGCAGAAGCTCCACTCAGCTGCCCTCCCCAAGGGGGGCTCCGATTAGGATGGGGGCAAAGTATAGGGAACCCCTCTTCACCAGGGCTTCTTACATAACCCGGATCCCTCTGGGGAGGCCAGCAGACCGGTTTCAGACATTTTTACGTGTATACTATATATAGAATTACAAAAGAAACCAGTTATATTGAAATATGGTTATGCAAATATTGAAAACGTAAAAAAGCAAACTTGTGGTATTGTATATCACATGTCAATATGTATTCTGTACTAGTCTCTGTGAACTAAGATCTACTGGTAGGCCTCATAATTACTGTCTTGTGTTACCATGATCCTGTGATAGTGGTGAGCCTAAGTGATATTTTGAGATATCTGCAGTGACTGTGATGGATACAAACACATCTGTGGGTTTCTGTTGGTGACAGTCACAAGCGCTGCTATTGCTGTGCTCTGCTGGTTATATTCAGAATGGAAGGAAATACTCATTTTCACTCAGAGGTTAGTGAAAAAAGGTTGTGAATTTCTCCACCCGCCCTGATTCATAGACCTGCCCGCAAATCAGATCTCTGGATCTTCTGGGGGCAGGGAAGGTCTCTGGACCCCAGGTTAAGAACACTGCTCTAAAGGGCCAGGACTGCCTTGGCAGAGGGGTGTTTGTCCTCCGTTCCTTCAAACAAAATACAGCAGAAAACCCTTGGCTGTACACTGCAATACGATTGTCATATAGGCTTGGGCACCTGTAGCTCTGTGAGTAGGGCGCCAGCCACATACACTGAGGCTGGCAGGTTAGAGCCCGGCCCAGGCCTGCTAAACAACAATGACAACCGCAACAAAAAAATAGCCGGGCATTGTGGCGGGAGCCTGTGACTACTTGGCAGGCTGAGACAAGAGAATCGCTTAAGCCCAAGAGTTTGAGGTTCCTATGAGCTGTGATGCCACAGCACTCTCTACCCAGGGTGACATAGTGAGACTCTGTCTCAAAAAATAAAAGACCGTCATCCAGCACGCTAATGGATCTGCTCCTCCCCACCACTGCTGACCCGAGAAGATCACCATGAAATGGCCAAGGCCCTGGCTGGTCATCAGAAGACTGGTACTTGGGCCCAAGCACCTCAGCCAGCAGCAGCGGGAAGGGAGGGACAGGGGAAAGGTGGTCTGGGGGCACCTGCATGAACATACATAGGGCATTTGTGCCATCATGAGGCTCTGTGCCAGGCTAGGGGGTTTCACGAGACAATAACACAGGGTCGGGGCCCCCTGGAGGTGGGGGAGGAAGGTAGATCTCTGTGTGGGCAACATGAACATGAGAAAATCTGATGAGTGTGTCACGGAGCGTTAGGAAAAATTAACTTTTTTTTTTTTTTTGAGACAGAGCCTCAAGCTGTCCCCCTGGGTAGAGTGCCATGGCATCATAGCTCACAGCAACCTCCAACTCCTGGGCTCAAGTGAGTCTCCTGCCTCAGCCTCCCAAGTAGCTGGGACCACAGGCACC
>CAUYQV010115246.1:0-16824 GCA_963574575.1 Galagoides demidoff
CACCAAAAACAACAATGATGGCTGCAACCAAAAAATAGCCGGGCGTTGTGGCGGGTGCCTGCGGTCCCAGCTACTTGGGAGGCAGAGGCAGGAGACTGGCTTGAGCCCAGGAGTTGGAGGTTGCTATGAGCTGTGATGCCACGGCACTCTACCCAGGGGGATAGCTTGAGGCTCTGTCTCAAAAAAAAAAAAAAAGAAAGAAAGAAAGAAAAAAGAAAAAGTTTCAACCTATTTCAAATGGAATCAAAGAGGATATTTATACCTCTGCACTGCTTTCGCATCTCCATCTCTCTCATGTCTTGTCCTTCATGAGAGTGACCCGCTTCCAACTCTCTTTGGAAGTGCTCTTTCTCTTTGTTCTTAAATAAAATTTTCCTTTGTTATCCTGAAACTTACTCAGGTTACTTTTGCTTTTTATCTATAGTGCCTGCGTTGTTCCAGTTTTATTTTCAGTTTCCACTCACTTTACTTTCGATTACCACTGTGACTCGGTTGAAACTTCTAGCTCAGTTGAGTAATCAAAGCAGGTCAACTGAGTTCAGGGAACCAGAAGCCCTAACCCCCAACACTCAGCATCTGGGCTGATGCATATAAATCCCACCTGCGTGTTCAGGCCTCCCAGAGAGTGGACTGACTCTGGATCATTCTTGCTGCTGAACGATTTCTAAACTTAACACTTCGATTCTTTAATCAGTGTTCTGTGGTCTTCACTCCCAGTGCCTGCCTTCCCACCTTGCCATGTATAGTACCATCCACATTTTTCAGTAAATATTTGTCACATGAATGTGTAAATATAAGAACACCAACTTCCTAGGGGTCCCATTCTTATCATGCATCACTACTTTATGCTCCTACCCTTCAAAAAGTGAATTAGATTCCCACATCTGAGTTTCTAACACCTGGTGCTTATCCAAAGGCACTATCTAGATGGCTCTTATTACTTAAAGCTCAGATTATTTTCTGTCCTTCCCTGGGTTGATATCTTTCACCTGAGAATCCTATGCAGCTTCTATAGAATTCCTGTTAGGTCACTCAAGATCTCGCCTCCAAAGTTCAGTCTCACAACTTGGAATGTTGTACATTTTTCAAGAGATCAATTCTTAGAATGATGGAGCCTGCACCATAATTTCATGTTCAAACCTATAAATTCTGCTTTCTCTACCATGTCTCTTTACTTATTCCCTGTCTTCCCTCTTTAGATGGGAACTGTCATTGTCAAATGTCTAATTCAGCCAGTTAATTCTATTCCCTTTTTATATAGAAGGACCAAAAGAAGAGTCCAAATACAATGATTTCTACAACCATATTTGGAAATATAATTAAGTGCATTGAGTAATCTAAAAAAAACTCAGGTTTAGGAGGGAAAATACTATAGATCATGTCAATTTCCTGGTATCTCACCTCCCATATCAAGCTGTTGGGTATCATCAGAGAAAATACACTTATTCATTCAAAAATACAGTACCTCTTAATTGCCAGGTTCTCTGCAGACTTGGAAGGTATACTGCTGAATAAGGCAGACGCAAATCCTATCCTCACAGTGCTCACAAATGGCCCATTTTTCCAGGATTGTTTTCACTTCAAATTCACAGATTCCAGGGTAAGTGGGTTCTGAGGTCTACCCAACCACCCTATGCATTCCCAGCCAGTTCTGTCTCACATTTCCCACTGCAGCTCTTTCAAAACACCTTTTCTCACTGCAAGTTCCTTCTCCATCAATTTCAATAAATATTTGGCAAATTATTTAAATAAAATTGTCCTAAATCAGCCAAGATTTTGGAAACTTTCCACTGAAATCAGAGCCCCATAGATTGTGACAGCCTTTGAGCCATCCTGAGCTATCAGGAATAAACTCAACTTGAGGAAAGTCAAGATTCATAAGCTTTCCCTTGCCAAATTTGGCATCATTGAACATAGTAAATGAATGAGGGAAGAGAAATTTCTTTCATTTTTTTGACACTTATAACAATATATAATTTAAGGTATTCTTACAGCATCCAAGCCTCATTCAAATGATTTTGTATATTGAAGAGACGAAAATAAACAAAAAGTAAGCACATAGTAGGAAATATATTTGACTCTACAATATTCAGCAACACAATTGCATAGAAATATCCACTGCATTTTTTAATTCAGGGAATAACTTTCCTAAGCACAGATATCTCCTGGAACTGTGTGACAACAATTTGTCAACTGTCGCTTTTCTAAAATTGTTGCTACAACATCATATACTTAAATACAACTTGATTTATATTTTGCTTTTTGTGTTGAACACAGTTGAATAATACTTCAAATAAACATATTATAAAACCCATCTTTGGGAGATTTTTTTCAGAAATGCCATTTGGCCTCTACCTAAAATTTCAATCAATCACACCTAGAAAAATGCACCTATATTTTAAGTGTAATTTTTTATCACAAATGTAATTTTCCATGATACCTATTGTACATTTCAGAATGTACAACATAAAAGGCTTACAACTTTCTGAGGGAAAATACACCATTTCCTTCATCTTATACACCAATTTTCCCCTTAAAATGTTTAAGCTTGTAAATACTCGTTTTTTAACATGACTTTCTATGTAAAATTACAAAAATAAACTAGGTTAAGGTAAAAGTTTGATGTAAAAATCACAAAACACTATATGATTTGCCAGTAAGAATCCACATACAATAACAAAAAAATTACTACATCAAGATTTAAGACAAGTAGCACATCTTTTGCATGCATTGTAAAAAGTTCAACAGAATGAAAACACCAAGGAAGGTTGCAGGGGAACCTTCTTGGAAGTAATTACAACAATTAGAAAACTTTTCTATTACTCAGTGGAGCCAGTGACATTCAAAATTAAAGTATTTTACTATAATTATTGATCATGTCTGTATTTTACAGAACATAAGCACTGGGAATAAACAGGCATTTTTAAAAGAAATAGACTTGATTATACTGAGCTAAACTTATAGATTGATATTGTTAACAAAAGCTGAAATTATGGCTGAAATGTCTGGACTTATAATTAAAATTTTAAAAAACCTGGTAAAGCTAGAAAGCTAAAGAAAAGAGAAATAATTCCATTTGGGGAGGAGGATGTCGACTCTTTCTTGTAAGGTTCTGAGATATACTATACAAGATATACTAAGTAACACACGATTGAAACTTGTTCCCCTTTAGTACTTTGTTACCACCATGCTTCCCAGGGATAAATTTGAGTTAGAAGGTATCCTGCCCAAGTTTTGAAAAGTTTCCCTGTAAAATATATTTTCTGCCCACCCCATTTTCCCTGGAAGATTCTTTCACCACCCTATACATTCCCTTGGCAAACCTCTTCCTACCTAATAAGAGGAGATAAAGATCCAACTGGAAATATATACAGCATACTCGCCTCTATTTCTTAGTTTCCACAGTCCAATTTTTCTTCTGTATCTAAATTTTTACTTGTCTTTCCATTTCTAATTTTCTATACTCAAAGTCTCACTCTCTTACTTTATATGGCTGAAATATCAGCACCATTGGTTAATCATGTCCAAAAACGTGTTTCTTTTTTTTTTTTTTTTTTTTTTTTTTATTTGCAGTTTTGGCCAGGGCTGGGTTTGAACCCACCACCTCTGGCATACGGGCCAGGCACCCTACTCCTTTGAGCCACAGGTGCCTCCCCAAAAACTTGTTTCTTAATAAATTATTCTGAAATTTATTTCAGATGGATTACATTCAGGGATGAATGCCAGATTGACTTCGTTTGTGAGCTATTAGTTCTACAGGTTGGGGCATTAAAATTTCAGGCATAAAATCCTAACACCTCAAAGCCAAGTTTTCCACATAATGTTTCCAAGTAATTGAATATACTTATATGTAATATATTGAAATGTATTTATAGAAATATAGAGATATATACTGACAGTGATGATAGTCTACAGAAATGGGTGGGGTGTTGAAGGAAGATTTTCTTACCATCTCACTTGCAAATCTTCATTTAATTTCTTCAAAAATTACTTTTTTTTCTTTTTCTATTCCACTGGCGATACATAAATTTAATAGGATCTAGTAGTTACAAACAAAAGACCAGTAATCACTGCTTCTTAAAAGGTGAAAATTTTAACATTCTCAGAGAGGTGCCAGGCAGAAGTATACACATTAATCCCTAAACCACAAATAGCCAGAGTCTGAAAGGCCAAGTTAAGTTACAGTGTAAAGTAAACATTAATCTCCAATATGCCAAGATTTGAGCATCCGAATACAGTTTTCTTTGTTCTGGCATATGTGTGAATACTGCTGAAGAGGTATCAGCCTTTAAAGCAGTTTTATCAGCCCACCAATTCATCAGAAGACAACCCCAGAATGCAATTGTCCACAACTTTACTATTCATTCAGTATGAATTACTAATATCCTCAGGCAAGAGGGCCAATCTATTGAACAATGTTCTAATGTGCCTTAGTAAATGAAATGTTGACTGAACTAAGAAAACAATGTCAGTAAAGTTCAAGGAATAATATTATGGTTAAATAAACATATTATTGATTGGCAATACAACTGATAAGCATTTAATTATAATCTTCCTACCAATGGTAGAAGGTGCAGTCCTTACAGCTAAGAATGCCATTGTCTATTCAGAACCCATTTTCCCATGCTGGCTAACCATAGGATTAGAAGCTTCCAAACTGTGGAACTGCAAACAAATTTACTAGAAGCCTGAGTAATAACCCTATCAATAAATATAGGTTTACATAATTATCTTTATGACTGAATTTATTTTTTCATTTTTATGCCCATTCCCAAATAAAGTAACCAATGCTGCATTTACAGCTGTTCACACTGATTCAGACTTTTCACTGTCAGAAATGGTGCTGTACTGATTGTCTTTGGGCTTTGCTGTAGGACACATTTATCTAATGATCTTATTGCAATAATGCCAGGAAATTGTAAATTACTTATTAGATTCCTTCACCAAATTTTTATAAGTATTTGTATTTTTTCTTATTGATATTTAAAAGCTACTTATATATTGAGGAATTTAAAGCTTATTACAAAATATTTTTCTCATTTCCCAATTACATTACTTATGATATTTTAAAGTTTTAGAAAATTTGATTTATCAATAATTTTCAGTTTCCAATAAAAGTAAGAGATTACCAGACTAAATATACCAAATTTTTTTTTTAGGTTAAGAAAAATCTATATTTTAATTTAATGTGAAAAAACAGAGGAAAGACTTTTTGCAATGAAAAGTTACATATTTAATATAGAAAGACCCCTTAAATGTAAATAAGTAAATTGCAAAGATTAATATAGAAAAAGAATACAGACTTGAAGTAATTTGTAAGGAAACACATTATAAATATCATATTTTGGAGAAAACCTTTTGAATATAATTCATCTGTTTCTGTGAAGAAAGAGAGATCAGGCTAGCTTAAGTGACTCAACAAAGGTTAAGTAGCTCCTTAGTATTAGAGTTAGAAATTATAATGAGCAACTTAGATACTTTTTATATAGTAAGAAGAATAAGGATATCTAATTAGTCTTCTGCTAAATCTAAGATAAGTCAGTTGGAACGCCTAAAAGTAGGATAAAAGTGAATCAAACATAGGACAGAAATACTGTGAGCACCTTTCCCATGGTTTCTATAAGCCATCTCTACTAATTTAGCCCCGATTTCATTTGTAAAAGTTTAATAGGAATAGAGTTCCTGTGAATTTTTTCCATCAAATATATTCTCTTGCCCTGTGTCTCATCCATGAGGTCACAGTGATATATTAGGTTTTAAGATGAGCAGATCTATGTAGTAGAGCAATGGTACCCTAGAAACCCACAAAAACTCATAAAATCTTGCCATATCTTTGTCAAGTCTAACATTATAATTAATCAAAAACTCCTGTGAAATTTGAATTGCGCTTAGTGTAGATGAAATGCAAACTGAATTTTCATAAAACAAAACAGTCATTGAAAAGCTTTTCACAATAGCTAAAACTTCTTGAATAATCTGCTCTCTTTATAAAATTGAATATCTGAGGGAAATTTACATGATTAATTTTAATTCCAAATAAACAAGTTTGAAGAGTCTAGATAACATCTGGTTAGCAACAGTTTATGTAGCCTTTCCCAATTTCCCTTTAAAATATCCACAAGACAGAAAAGACAGAAAAACAAAGCAATGTCTAAGTAGATGGATAGAGCTTACTTATTATAAAATCTGCATCAAATATCCATACCCATAACATAAATAGTGGTAAAGTTAGGGCCTCTTTATACTTTTCCTCATAACCACAAAAAAAAAAAGGCACTAGACCCCTACTTTTAAATAGGAAGGTCAAAAGTTCATGTTCGTAGATCCAAGTAATCATTTAACAGAGACCTAGACAGGTGTCCTTTACTGATAGACTGACAGTCTAAGTCAAGAAGTGGCCTGAGAATTGCATCTGCCTTCATATTTCAACACATACACATGCCAAACAGAAGAGAAACCGAAAACATAGTTAATCATTTGATTATTCGATCAATTGAAAATCCATTGATCCTCTTCATTATCTCTCAACCCCATTATGTTCCCAATCTACATAATTGCCCCTTCGTCCTTCTGTTTTATTTTATTGTGTGGGAAAACACCAACCATGATTAAATGTCTTATGCACCTGATAGCTGATAGCGAAAAAGCACTCAACAAGACTGACTTAAATTAACTTAAATTCCTCCTTCTAATTCTAAAGGGCCCTTAACAATGCCTCAAGTCCAGTTGGTTCACATTTCTGCTTTCCTAGCCAACTACTTCATGCCATCTTTTCTTTCCTCAAATATGCACCTCTATCCCCATACTCATTTTTAGCTAAATGAAAACACAGAAGGAATCACAAAAGAACTTCTATGAACTGCTCCCACCACATTCACTCACCAACATCTGTGTCTGTACATTCTGCCTTTCCTACATGAATTGTCCAACTCCTATCAAAAGCAAAGCCCAATGCCCAAGGACTATGTTCAACCCCCCTCTCTCAGGCACAGAATTCTCAGTGCTGGCAGGGCACTGCCAGGGGATGAGGGAGAGATGGTATAGGAAATGCAAGATTGTCTTTTCTGCTCTCTTCTGTGCCTCTGTCCTTGATAGAATGTTAAAACCAGGTAGTATGATCACTCACCTGATGTTTGGTTCTTCTGATGGTACTTGTTTGAGTGGATAATCGTTGACTTTGGTGTTCAAGTGGAGGGACGATCACTGGAGGCTTCTATTTGGCCAGCTTACTTCACCCCCTCCTCCTAGATTTTCAAATATTCAGCATATGTGATAGGAAAATTTAACACTAGCTGATATTTTGATAATTCACAGAAGATAATTAAGTAGACTGATGTATTAAACAAAATGAGAATAAGCTGGGCTCTTTTGCATATCCTCATTTTGGAAGTGAACTAGTAGTCAATTGCATACAATTGTTTGTTTTCTTATTTCCTACTCATAGATCCTAACATCCCGTCGATAAATTCTAAATGTCCTTCTAGTCCCTCCATTATTTCCTGAGATGCTGGGGTTTACAGACCACTTATATTGTTCTGGGTGTTAGATGGTTTAGGTCCTGAATATTCCAAAATGCTCCAGGAAATTTCTACTTTAATGTGACTTTTGTCCGTGAACACATAAGGCTAGAGACTCACATAATCATCTCCTTGGACATCATGGAATTGCTACTGAATTTTCAGAAAAAGGTGATAGCTTTTGGACTGTTTTTGGAGAGAAGAAGAGAAAGTTTCACAAAATAATACTTAGTTTTACTATGAGGCAAATACTCTGATATTTTCTATTTTATTCTTTTCTATTATGCTCTCCTTTATTTATTTTTTTAACTGACTAAATTAGCCTCATGAGGTTTCACCTCATAAGGGTGAAAAACACTGGACCAGAAAATATGGAGACCAGCAGAGGGTGGTGGCACATCCTAGTAATCCCAGCTACTTGCAACCCTGCCTTGAGTCCAGGAATCTAGCCTGAGTAACATGAGAACCCCTAACTCCAAAAAAAGGAAAAGAATAAAAACATCACAAAGAGAAAAAAAGGAAGAAAGAAAATATGGAAGATGCTGTTATATTACAGCTCACAAAACTCAAAAATAATAGTAAACAAATGAATAGAAAACAAAAATGTTCACAGTTATGTATTCAGAAAAGGAGCAAAGGACAAATAGATGCAGAATGGGGTATCCGCCTCCTATGATCCCTGTACAGAGTTTCTGAAAGTTATAGTTAAAAAAAAAAAAAGCAGAGATGGTTTTAAGTGTTATGTGCTAAGCAGACCTGATATTAAGTAATATTAAATGACATTGAATGACAGAGTGAGACAGCTATTCTCATTTTTATGTTTTTTCATTCATTCTGATTATCATATCTGGTAAGAAACTGTCAATTCTTGCTAAGAAAAAAAAACTCTTTTAAAATTATTTATTCCTGAACTGATAAAATATGTACATGGAACAATAACAAAAATAATGGCAAATGTTACTACTGCCAAGCACTGTTCTAAACTTTTTACACAATATTTCCATTCTACAAATTAAAACACTGAGAGAAATTCACTAACTGGCTCAAGGCTGTAAAACTTGTACGTAGCAGGGCAAGGATTTGAACCTCTTAACTACCATTTCTTGATTCAAAGTGACCAAATAGATGCATAGTGAAAAGTAAGGACACTCTACTCCCAGCCATCCACCCACCCTCTTCTCCCCCATGAGACAACCACTGTCACTAGTTTCTTAAAAACACTTCCAGAGATATCCCATACATATAATAAACAAATATATCAAAACTTGTGTGTATGGATGTGTACTACAAATAGAACTTTCTTTCCTGACAATCTGCTTCACATAAAACTCACCACAGAGTTTTAGTAGTTCTATTATATGCTATTGTATGGATGTACCACAACTTTTTGCTGATCACTGTTGAAAAGTTTTATTTTATTCTAATCTTTTACTATGTTAAACAATGCTTAAAAAAATAACTTTATACATAGGTCATTTGGCATAGTCTTAAATCTTCAGTATATGTTTCTAGAAGTACAACTTCTAAATAAAAGGATATGGAAAATTTTTATATCTATGTTGACAAAGAGAGTATATCTCAGAAATAGAGCCTTTAACAAGCCACAGTACCTAGCTAGATTTTAATAACTTTACATTATTGAAACAGTGAGTAAATCTTTAAAATATTTATGGTATAAATATAAAAAGTAGTACATAAAGCTGGTCCTTGAGTAGTTAAATGTGGAAAGACTTCTAATAACAGTCAATGATTTCCTTGGACTACCAAAACTACATAAAAGGAAATCAAAACAGGGAGGTATATAAATCACTTTCAAACTCCTCTAGATTCACTTCTTCAGTTTTAGCATTTTGAGATATTTTTATAATTACAAGGAGAGCTGCTTCCACTTTGGATGAGTACAACCTGGCCCGAAGTCTTTCTTAAACTAGTATGAAAACTTTAACCTTCAAAATGACAGCACTGGGGAAGATGGCGGCAGCCATTCCTCAGTGGGCGTGGACCGTGAAGCAGCTGCGCAGCGAGCAGCTGCCCAAGAAGGAGATTATCAAGTTTCTCCAGGACGACGGTTCAGGTTCGTTTCCTGCAGAACCCAAATTATTAGGAAACATTAAAAATATGGCCAAGACTGCTAACAAGGACCATTCGGTTACAGCCTATAACCATCTTTTAGAAACTAAGCGTTTCAAGGATACCAGAAGTATAAGTAAAGTGTCTGAACAAGTGAAAAATGTGAAACTTAGTGAAGACGAACCCAAAGAAACCAAATCTATGAGTGTCCACCAAAATATACAAAATCTATTTCAAAAAAAGAAGATAAAACTAACCTTCTCCAAAAGGGAGATGTTGTTCACTGCTGGTATACAGGAACACTACAGGATGGAACTGTTTTTGATACTGATATTCAGATAAGTTCAAAGAAGAGGAAAAATGCCAAGCCTTTAAGTTGTTGTTTTTTTTCTAAAACTCCATTCTGCTATATTTACTCTAAATTTTTTTCTGATTTTTTTTATTAAATCATAACTGTGTACATTAATACTATCATGTGGTACAGTGTATACAATTTGAAGTACTTTCATCCAACTGGTTAACATAGCCTTCATGTCTTTTTCTTAGTTATTGTGTTAAAACATTTATATTCTACATTTAGAGAGATTCACATGTACCCTTATAGGATGAACCATAGGCGTGATCCCACCAATCACCCTCCTTCCACCCACCCTCCCCCATCCCCACCCCTCCCTCTCCCCTCACCCCATATTCCTGGGCTAAAATTGGGTTATAGCTTTCCTATGAAAGCTATACATTAGTTTCATAGTAGGGCTGAGTCTATTGGATACTTTTTCTTCCATTCTTGCCAACACAGTTTATTGACTAAACTATCTTTTTTTCCATGATTTGACATGCACCTTTATCATACACTAAGTTCTCCTACATATTTGAGTCAGTTCCTATCTACTGTCTACTCTTTATTCTGTTCCACTGATTCATCCACCTATATTCATGTTCTAATACCATACCGTTCTGAGGGTTGTAGCTCTACAATATATATTGGTATCAGGTTAGAATGTTTCCTAAAAGGTTATTTAGATATTAGCTTCCTTTGAGGTTTAAAGACACCACCTGAGAGTGAGGGCTTGAAGTGAGCAGGGTGTGTGTTTCCCCCAGAGCATCGCACATGCCCAGTGTTAGCCACCACCATGCTTATCAAGATGCTAACTGGGATCAGAGACTTAGGCTCAAGTTCTGGCAGTGCCACTAAGGACCAGGTGACCTTGAGCAGTCTACCTCACTCTTTGGAGCCTCTGCTTAGAAGGGCTTCCTGCCAGTTCTAGTATCCTCCATTTCCAAGATACTGGGGCAAGGGTATCAGGCAAGATTATGAAAGGACAGCCAGAGTCTGCTTGCACAGGAAGTCCCCTAGATGAGCACAGAAGATTGGCTTACTGGGGAACGGAAAGGGTGATTAAGCAAGAGACAAGACTGTTAACAGTCCCAGAGCTCCTGGGCTCCACAGGACAGCGGCCACCTCGTTACCAGGTCCGGGAGTGCAGGGCTGCGTGTACAACTGGGAGCCTTTGAGAGGTGGGAGTCACCCCAGTGTTTCAACTCTTCTTTTTCTTTGGAGGATGAGAATGGGAAGAGAGCTGTGGTCCCTGTCCAGCTCTATGACTTGGGTGCAAGAGTGGAGCCCTCTTTTCTCATGCATTTGGAATTCTCTGCATGGCTTAATGAAGGGCAGTGGAGGGCACTTGGGCCAAAGACGACCCTTAAATGTCCGTGTGACCTTGGACAAGACATCTGGCTTCTCAGAGCCTCAGTTAGTTTGGGGAGGAGGGAGGTTAAATAGGTAAACTAGAACAAGCACTAGGTGGTCTCTTAGGCCCACCGACTTGGGTAGTTTTAGTTCAGTGACCATGGCTATTATTTGTAGTGAGTGAAGTCAGTGGCATGCCGGGTAGACCCTGTTCCCAGCCCTTTTGATGACAGAGTGGAGGAGATGGGGAAGGCCTGAAGCACTAGAAAGCACCAGGTTGTGATTCTGAGGCTGCCCCACCCCATCCTTCCTATATGGCTTCCACTTCTTCTAACTCAGTCCCTCAGTGAGGAATCCATTTGCTTTGTGTGATTTTGTAAGTGAGGAATGTGGGGAGAGGTAGTAGCGCTGAGAGGCTGTGTGTGTCTGGCCATGAGGGGGTCTCTGAATGTTGGGGCATCAGGTATGATCATCCACTAAGGGGAATGTGGGGGAGGAGAGGGGTGCTGGCAGAGGGGTGCCCTGCTGGCTGACTACAAAGGGCCCTTTGCACATGCTGCAGGGCGGTGAAGGGTATTGTCTAACTGAGAGGCCGATGGCTTAGGAAGTTGTGTGAATGTGCGTGCATGTTCTCGTGTGCACATTGGTGGATTGACTGAAGGATGTTCCTGCTGTCTCTAAGTGGCCATGAAGGGGGCGCAGATTGTTTTTAGGGTATGCTGTAATACCATAAGGGGGGCTGTGACTGATCAGAACGTGAGAGGTAGGGTGCCACATCTTGACTGATGGTGACAAGTGACAAACTTTGAGGCAGTGAGGGCTGTAGGGCACCTGCTGCCTCTTTGCCCCAAGTCACCTGACAGATAAGAAGGGGGCCATTGAGTGTTCCTCCTGGGAGAGAAGAACTGACCAGTCAAGAGGGCAGATGCTGAGGCCCAGGGCAGCGTGGGTGCTGCGTGAAGTGTCCGGAAAATGCTGCTTCCTTATAAAATGCCAGACTGTTGGAAATGGGCTATAGAGGTGCAACTTGGTCAGGAACTCCCCTTAAGCAATGCGACAAGCACCCCACGTCCCAGGATGTGGCTGCAGGAAACTTATTTCTGTGCTGGGAATCTTATCTTGTTGCCATGCACATGTTATCTCTGTCACCGGAAGTACACGTGAAACTGCTCTGAGTTTCCAAGTACCGTGACTGGGTCTTACCACATCTGCCCTGCTCCCAAGCTCTTGTCCCACCCAGGATTGCTCCACTGGGCATTTATGATCCCCAGAGGGGCCCTCTGCCCACTGAGGAGCTACCTCCTCAGGAAGTGGTCTTGGGGAAGTCCACCCCAAGACAACCCAAGATAGCAAAATATGGTCCCAATTCTACTACTGACAATATCATGGCCTGGGCAGGTCACTCTGCCTCTTTCTTAGAGCTCCCCTCAGTTTCCTCATCTGTAAAATGGGGATAAATTGTATCTGTGCAGACTTCAGCTTTTATGTGGCTTAAATAGAATTTTACCCTCATCAATGTCATCACCATTGTTGTCATTGCTACCTTTACCCAGTAGTCACTGTATGCTAGGCACAGTTGTAAATGCTTTATATGGATTATATATTCAACAAATATTTGCTGAGCACCAGCTGTATGCCAAGGGTGCTCTAGGCATTTGGGAGACAGCAGTGAAAACAAGAGCGAACTCCCTACTCACACGAGGCTAACATTTTAGTAGCAGCTGATTGAAAATTTAGAAATTAAATGAGGAAAAGACTTGATTCTGGGAAATGCTAAGAAAAAATAAAGCAGGAAAGGGAGATGGGCCATGCTGGCGAAGGGGAAGTGGTGTTTCAGCTCTATCTCATCTAATCCTCATCTACTCTGGGTAGTAGATATTATCCTATCAGTAGAACCTCTGTAAGTTGGCCACCCAAGGGAGTGTAACAAACTGGTCAATGTATGGAGCTGGTCAACATAAGGAACTAAGCCTACTGTACTGATACGTATGTGTGGTGCATGTCCAGTCCATGAAAAGTAGGTCAACTTAAGGAAGTAGTCAATGTAGGGAGGTGGTCAACTAGGGAGGTTCCATGGTATTTCCAGTGAGGAAACTCAGGACAGAGACATTAAGTGACTTGCCCAAGGTTGCACAGCTAGTGAATAGCGGAGCAGCGAGAGGCAGAGGTCTGTCTGACTTCAGAGCACTAAGAAGTCACTTACTCTCCTGGGCCTCCTTTGCAACATCTGTAGGTCAAGAGAGTGGATTCACCTCCTTTCAGCACTGAAACTCAGGGAGTCTTTCCTTGATTGTAACCCATGAGCTGGAGCTGCCAGGCCAAACCACATTAGCCACTGAAGCATCATAGAGTCATGGAGGAAGGGGATTTCCTTTTTAGGGGGATGGTGAGTGGAGATGGATGCTGGCTTTCCGGATGTGGACAGATGTGGCCCAAGGAGGGGTGCCTCTCTGGCCATTGTTTCTGTGGAGCAATGTGGGGGTGAGTTGGGGGGAGGGGACACTGGGGTAAGGACAGATAGATTAGCATGGGGACTTCCCTATTCGAATCTTTGTAATGCCATCCTTGGCTTTTTTTCCTCCCTGTTTTTTTTAAGGAAGATTTTCAGATCTACAGAAGACTTGCGCAAACAGTACAGTGAATGTTATTGTACTGGTGGCTAACATTTCCCCCCTTCACACTCTCTTTCTCTATATGTGTGTACACATTTTCTGTTTATTTGCTTATACATTTATTTGGAACCATTTACAAGTAGACTGTAGCCATCACACACTTCATCCCTACCTACTTCATCTCATCTTTTAAAGATGAGAGTCTCCTACATGACTACAACTAACCTTTATCACACCTAGGAAATTCCACATAGCTTAATATCATCTAGTATGTAATCCTTATTCATATTTCCCCAGTTGTCCCTCAAATATTCCTTATTCCTGTTTTTTTTCCTTTTTCCAAAAAAGAATCTAATGAAGGATCACACATTATATTTAGATGTTATTTGTTTTTAGTCTCTTGGAGATAGCACTATCTCCTGCCTATCTCTCTCTTTCTCTTTTTTTTTTTGAGACAGAGTCTCATTTTGCTGCCCTTGGTAGAGTGCCATGGTGTCACAGCTCACAGCAACCTCAAAGTTCTCTTGCCTCAGCCTCCCAAGTAGCTGGGACTATAGGCACCTGCCACAATGCCTGGCTATTTTTAGAGATGAGGTCTCGCTCTGGCTCAGGCTGGTCTCAAACCTGTGAGCTCAGGCAATCCGCCCACCTTGGCCTCCTAGAGCGCTAGGATTATAGGCGTGAGCCAACGCGCCTGGCCTCCTGCCTAATTTTTTCTTTTTCAACATTTTTAAAGAGTCTATTCAGTTGTCCAGGAGAAAGTCCCACATTCTCGAGGATAATGTGAGTCAGCAAAAGAAGTAGTAAGGAGTTGAGAGTGCAGTACTTGTCCAGAGCAAGGCAGGGTCTCATAAGGGCTTCCAGGGTTAAGCATGATCTCTCCTGCCCTGGAGGTCACTGGTAGGCCATGTCAACCCCCCAAGGAAGCCCTTAGGCTTCTTTTTCAGAGCTCTCCTAGCACTTGACACACTGGTCTGCTGCCCTTTCCATGCTGCACTGTAATTACGTCTGTGTCTTCTCAGGTGAGGCTCTGAGTGCCTCTGGGGGAGACCAGGACTTAGACACACCTATACTTTCAGGGCCAAGGGCTCTGCTTGAGGGTGCCGGTTGTGTCTGCACAAGTGGAGAATGGAATCCAGTCCATATTCTACCTGTCAAATGATGAGGCCTGCCACTGGGCTGTGTCTGCCAAGAGGAAGCAGTGCCTTTTCTTAATTTATCTAAAGGACACATATGGACCATGGCAGGCCTGCATAGCATTGTGTTAGCCTTCAGTTGGTGCTCAGTAAATGCTTATCACTTAAGTGATAGAGCTTGGAAAGGGCTGGGGCAGAAGTAAGTTTTATCAGAAGAGATGTGCTGGTAACTATTTTTTGGTGGGGGCTGGTGCCCTGATTTACAGCATTTGCCAATTCCCATGGTGTAAATACTCCCACAGAGGCTGACTGCAAGCCCACTGAGTTAGGAAAAGATGTGTACAATTGGCTCTCATAAGCCCCTCGTGTCTGACTCTAGCACATCACTGCAGTTTTAAACTTATGATCTTAAAGTTCCATCTGAAGCAGACTCTGAAGGAGGGGGAGAGAGAGAGACAGAGAAATAGAAAGAGACAGAGATGAGTACTTCACTTTGAAGTTAGGACCTCACCAGGGTGAGGAATTGCTTCATCTGAGTCCTGTGCAGCCTGTGGGAGGAAACTTACCCAAGGGGAGGCTAGGTCAGTGAATCCAGCCCTCTAGTACTAAGCCCACCATACGAAGCAAAACCTTCTGGCCACTGTACTCAGCCTGTCTGTGGCCTTTGACCCCAAAGAAAAAGACCTAAGGGGGCAAGTCCTCCCTGTTCATACTGGTCACTGCTTCTAAATCCTACTTGCCTTCTCTAGAACTTGCCCAAGTCCCACTGACTGCAAGAAGCTGCCCTGACCACCTGGACATGAGTCCTTCCCGTCATATACAGTTTTGTGCCCAGAATTCTTCCTCCAAGAGCAGGCCTAGGCCCTTCCAGACCCAGCCTCTCTTTCACCTAGATGAATCTTTATGAAATTCTTATCCATTGATCTTTAGTTGAAGGGGCCCCAATTAACTAATTTGGCAATCCTTACTCAAACACCTACTATATGCTAAGGAGCTGGGAGCAGAGTGGATCAAGGCACACAGAGACATCCCAGGGGGAGCCTGGGGCATCTTGGGGCCTTGGAGGAAGTCTGCTTTGTGCTGATATAACAGAACACTATAGAATGAGCACTGTGCACAGGACAGAGACTTATTCCCTCACAGTTCTGGAGGCTGGGAAGTCTAACATAGAAGGGCTAGCATCTGGTGAGGGCCTGCTTTTTTGGTGTCATCCCATGGTAGAAGACAGAGGACAAGAGAGTGCATGGAGCAAGAGGGGGCTGAATTCGTCCTTTTATAAGGAACCCTCACCCATGATAACATTAATCCACTTAGGAGGGCAATGTCCCTATGACCCAAACACCTCCCATTTAGCTCACCTCCCAACACTGCCTCACTGAGGACAAAGTTTCTAACACATAACCTTTGGGATGTGTTTAAACCATTGCACGGTTACAGACAAAGGGGCACTGGGCCCAGCTTGACTGTGGGGGTGACTATAGGGAAGCCAGCCTCTAAGGTGAGGAAGGAGAAGGCACTTGGGGTGAGAAAGCTGGGGAGTTTGGGGCAAAGGGAACAAGGGTGGGAGGCAATCAGGCATTCCAGGATCTCTAGTGGGTTGGTCAGTTGCAAGGGCATGGAGGTGGAGAGGACGAAGCATAGCCAAGGTCATCATGACTGCCATCATAGTGGTCATGTGTAGGACCCTAGGAGCCACAGGAGGGAGCTACTGATTCCCAGCTGCATGTGTGGAGGGAACAGAGAAACAGTGCTGGGGAGAGATGGAATTGGAGCGGGGGGGGGGGGGGGGGGGGGGGGGCGTG
>CAUYQV010115248.1:0-16179 GCA_963574575.1 Galagoides demidoff
CCACCTCCCAAGTAGCTGGGACCACAGGCACCTGCCACAACGCCCGGCCATTTTTTGGTTGCAGCCATCATTGTTGTTTGGCGGGCCCAGGCTGGGGATTCGAACCTGCCACCTTAGGTGTACGTGGCTGGCGCCTTAGCCGATTGAGCCACAGGCGCTAAGCCAACCCTGGGTAATTTAAAGGTATTATTGGGAAGGGAGACTGGATGCCCACTACATCCCCACATCATTTTACTGAATTCCTTCTTGCTTACCATAACCAGAGTTGGTTTCTGTTGCTAGCAACCAAAAGAATCTGACCCCTATACCAGGGTTACCACCAGGTCCTCATTTCAAACCCAATGGCCTATTCTCAGCCCTCATCTTCCTCTAACTTACACCTAAGGTCCTTATGTCATAAATGCAATAATGCTCAAACCAAATGCTTTACACACACACATTTTTTTTCCAGCTTGGCGCCTGTAGCACAATGGTTACAGCGCCAGCCACATACCCTGGGGGTGGCGGGTTTGAACCCAGCCCAGGGCAGCTAAACAACTGCAACAATAACAACAAAAATAACTGTGCATTGTGGCAGGCACCTATAGTCCCAGGTACTTGGGAGGCTGAGGCAAGAGAATCCCTTAAGTTCATAGTTGGAGGTTACTGTGAGCTGTGACGCTACAGCACTCTACCGAGGGTGATATAGTAAGACTCTGTTTCAAAAATTAAAAAAATAAAAATTTCCACTTGGTCTCGGCACAAAAAAAAAAAAAAAAACATGAAAAGCAGAACTTCTCTACTTGAAACCAAATAACATTCCTGTCTCCATGCTAATTCTCTGACTGTAAACTTTATTGAATCTGCTTTGCCTGCAGGATAAAGGCTGTGCTCCTTTGCCTGCCCTTTTAACTTATGTCAACTTTTATATGCAGCCACATCTCTCATTCCCTGCCGTACATGCCTGCCATGGGGCTCACTGTTTCAGCAGACATCCACTAACACCCAAGCAAGAACCACCAGCTGGGGGCCAGGGATGGTGTCTTACACCTGTAATCCTAGCACTCTGGGAGGCTGAGGTGGGAAGATCCTTCGGCTCAGGAGTTTGAAACCAGCCTGAGAAAGAAGAAGACTGTCTCTACTAAAAATAGAAAAATTACCCAGATACTGTGTCAGGTGCTAGTAGTAGTCCCAGCTTCTCAGGAGGCTGAGGCAGGAGGATTGCATGAACCCAGGAGTTTGAGGTTGCTATGAGCTAGGCTGACACTATGATATTCTAGCCTGGACAACAGAGTGAGACTTTGTCCAAAAAAGTAAAGAAGAACCACCTGCTAATCCATGTCAACTTAAAGGACCACAAGAGACAATGATAAATTATTGTTTTAAGTCACTAAATTTTGGGGTGGTTCATTACACAGCAATAGATAACCAGAACAGTATTAACAGTATTAAATTAAACTCATACTATCTAGGGAAGAAAATAAGCAAATAAATTAGTAAATCAAAAATATCATTGCAGATACAGATAAATGCAATAAAGACAACAAAGTAAGTCCAGGTAATTGTAAGTCTGGGGTCAGAGGGACCAGGAAAGGGGTCTCTGAGGAGGTGGTACATGCTCTGAGATTTGAATGATGTATGACCTCTATCCCTACCGTCATCTGGGGGCCAAGGGTTGTAAAAAAAGGTTAAAATAAGTTTAAAGGCCCTAAGGCAGGAACAAGTCTGGTGGATGCCAAGAACAGTGAGAAAACCAGTGTGGCTGGAACAGATGGAGACTGGTAGATGAAATCAAACAGCTAAGCAGGAAGGACATCGTGAGGAGCTCTGAAGCCTGGGACCAGAGGGATAGATGTCTTCTCAGTGCAATGGGAAGATAGGGGCTAGTTTCAGCTGGCAGGTTGGTGGACAAAATCATCTGATTTATAAGTTTTTTTTCCCCCAAAGTCTCACTCTCTTGACCAGGCTAGAGTGCCATGGCCTCAGCCTAGCTCACAGCAACATCAAACTCCTGGGTTCATGCAATCCTCCTGGCTCAGCCTCTTGAGTAACCAGGATTACAGGCACCCACCACAGCTTCTGGCTGACTTTTCTATTTTTAGCAGAAATGGAGTCTGGCTCTTGCTCAGGCTGGTCTCAAACTCCTGATCTCAAGCAATCCTCCTGCCTGTCCTCCCAGAGTGCTAGGATTATAGGCGTGAGCCACTGTGCCTGACCTGATTTATAGTTCTTTCAAATCCCTCTGTCTGCTCTGAAGGACAGAATATAAGAGGACAGCTATGAAAACCAGACCAGTAGTAAGGGGGTTTTTGCGGTTGACTTAGCAAATACTTGATAGTAGTTCCTTTTATCAGGCAAAGGATGATGAATCACTTGGGACTGGTCAGTCCATCACGTCTGAAGATAAGCCTCATTTATGAGACCTGCCACCCTAAGATAAAGTAACAGGGAGAGGCTGTGTGGTTACTGACTCATCTGTTAGCAGGAAGCCAACCACATTTTTCTGGTCCTTCCTGAGATAGAAAAGATGGGGACCCATATAACTGCCATGAAATCCACATTCCATCCCAAAGGAAAACAAACTGGAGATGCAGGAGATCTTCCCGGCTTGAGACCAAGAATGATGTGGCAGTTTTTAAACAAGACCAAAAAAAATTTGATATTTCTCCTATTGAGAAGTGGGATCTGTATGTCTTACCCTTGAATCTGGGAAGGTTTGTGATTGCTTCAACTAACCGTACATAACAGATGCTCTGTGACTTCCAAGTCTAACTCATAGAAAGTCACATAGTTTCTACCCTTTTTACTGGAACACTAGTTCTTGGAGCCCTGAGCTGCCATGGAAGAAATCTGACTAGCCTGAGGTGGCCATGTTGTAAGGAAGCCCAAGCTATATGAAGAGGCCACATGTAGGCGCCCTAGTCAGCAGTCCCAGTTCAGCCCAGGCTTTCAGCCATCTCAGGCCAGGTGCCAGACATGAATGAAGAAGGTATCAGATGTCCAGCCCCCCAATATTTAGTCACCCCCAGCTGTTTGAGTCTTCCCAGCTAAAGCCTGAAACATCACAGAACAAAGACAAACCATTCCCACTCTTTCCTGTCCAAAATTCTGGCCCATGGCTGGCGCAGGTGCTCACGCCTGTAATTCTATCACTCTGGAAGGCCTATAGTGGTTGTGGCAGGTGCCTACAGTCCCAGTTAGTGGGGAGGCTGAGGCAGGAGGACTGCTTGAGCCCACAAGTTTGAGGTTGCTGTGAGCTATGATAAACAGCACTTTACCCAGGGTAACGGAACAAGACTCTGTCTCAAAAAAAAAAAAAATTCTGACTCATAGAATCCACGAGCATTATAAAATGATTCTATTGTATATCAGTTTTAGGATGATATTCTATGCAGCAATAAATAACTGGACCAGGTAGAAAATGTTGGCAGGGTTTTTTATAACCTGTTGGACCTGCGAGTAGACTAACTCAAAATAGAATAGGCTGTAAAATTAGAATTGGCGCAAATTTATTGAAGCAATCACAAACCTGCTCAGATCCAAGAGAAGGAGACATAGACCCCACTTCTCAATAGGAGGAGTATCAAACAATGTGTTATCATGTTTAACAGACCACTCTCCCTGGTCTCCATGGGGTGAGAGACTGTAACAGACATTCCCACATATCTACCCAATGGCTATTCCTTTTTCCTCCTTACAAAAGCAAGCAAGTGAACAAACAAACAAAAACCCCTCAATCTTATGTGTGGCAACAAAGACCCTGCTAAAAGTATAGGATCTCCCAGTCTCCTTTGCAGCTAAGAGTGGTCACATGACACAGTCATAACCAATGGAATATAGGCTGAAGTTCCTGATGAGGATCTCCATGTCCAAATAAAAAGATAAAGACTTAAGGCAAGAACCTTGAAGGGAGTGGTGCCTGTGGCTCAGTGAGTAGGGATCCGGGCCCATATACCAATGATGGCAGGTTCAAACCCAGCCCCAGTCAAACTGAAACAAAAAATAGCTGGGCCTTGTGGCAGGTGCCTATAGTCCCAGCTACTCGGGAGGCTGAGGCAAGAGAATCAACTAAGCCCAAGAGCTGGAGGTTACTGTGAGCTGTGACGCCACTGCACTCTACCCAGAGTGACAAAATGAGACTCTGTCTCAAAAAGAAAGAAAGAAGCTTCCTTCTTTTTATTTATTTTTTGAGTCAAAGTCTCAAGCTGTCGCCTGGGTAGAATGCTCAGGGGTCAGAGCTCACAGCAAACTCAAACTCTTAGGCTCAAGCAATTATTTTGCCTCGGCCTCCCAAGTAGCTGGGACCACAGGTGCCCACCACAACACCTGGCTATTTTTTGGTTGCAGTTGTCATTGTTGTTTTAGCTGGCCCAGGCTGGGTTCAAACCTGCTAGCCTCAGTGTATGTGGTCAGCAGCCCCCACCCGTGCACTGAGCTACAGGCACTGTTTGGTCTTCCTTCTTTTTTACTTGAAATGGAGACATGATGCCTAGAGGAACAGCAGCCATCCTGTGAGCATGAGGTGACAAGCATGAGGACAAAGGCTTTCATGAGCTTTCATGAGCTGTAATGCTAAAACCTCCTGGTTGGCACCAGTGAGAAGTACACCAGCTGTAGACTGTGTCTTGCATAAGACAATGAAACCCTTTCTCTAACCCACAGTCAGGTTTTCCATTGTTCACAGCCACTTTACTAAATTGCTTGGAGACTCTGTTTCCTGCGGCTGCTATAACAAAATGCCACAAACTGGGTGCCTTAAACAACGGAAGTTCATTCTCTCACAGTCCTGGAGGTCAAAAGTCTAAGATCAAGGTGTTAGTAAGGTCAGTTCCTTAAGGCTATGAGGAAGAGCCTGTATCCTGCCTCTCTGCTAACTCCGTAAGTTTTCTGGCAATCCCTTTAGTTCCTTGGCTTATGGGATTTTTTTTTTTTTTTTGGAGACAGAGCCTCAAGCTATCCCCCTGGGTAGAGTGCAATGGCATCACAGCTCACAGCAACCTCCAACTCCTGGGCTCAAGCAAGTCTCCTGCCTCCGCCTCCCAAGTAGCTGGGACCACAGGCACCTGCCACAACGCCCAGCTATTTTTTGGTTGCAGCCGTCATTGTTGTTTTGGTGGGCCCAGGCCGGATTCGAAGCCACCACCTTAGGTGTATGTGGCTGGCACCTTAGCCACTTGAGCCATAGGCTTATAGGATTTTTACCCCAATTTCTGCCTTCATTATCACATGGCATTATCCCTGAATGCATGTCTGTCTCCAAATTTTCTCTGCTTATAAGGACAACAGTCACGTGGGGTTAGGGACCACCCTATGACCTCATTTTAATTTGATTGCTTCTGTACAGACCCTATCTCCCAATGAGGTCTGGACGCTGGACTTCGACGTATGAATTTGGGGAGTAAACAGTTCAAACCATAACAGGGAGTGAGAACATTGCTCTGTATTCTTGGCTTAAAATGAGTCCAGTTTCTCTCGACCAACCCAGCTGTTAATCTCCTCTCTTGACAGCAGCTTTGATTGAGTCTGATGAGTGGAGGGAAGAGGGTTGCCCTTAGGCTCAGCCCTGCTGACCAATTTCTCTGCCAATACCTGGGCCTTGTCTCTGGCAATCTCTCTATAACCAAATGACTCATCTCTTCTCTTAGATGAGAATCACTCATCACGCTATCAGCAATTAAGTCTATGTGTCTATTTTCTCCATGGGACAGCGGTTTCCCCAAGAACAGGTGCCAGGGTTGATTCCCCGTTGAGTAGAAGAGTCCAGCTCATGCCAGGATTCTCGACTCCTAGAATCTAAAATCAGACTCCCTCAAACATTCACATTTGCCTGACTTGGTCCTGTACAAACCTGTGGGCATCTAACCAGCATTTGTGAGCACCTGCTATACCCACACGTTGCCAAACATGGGCACCGCCATGCAGGAGTTTTGTGAAGAGACAAGTAAACACAATGACAGTGAAGTTCTTGCATTCCACATGAGGAGAGGGATACAATGCACAGAATTGGGGGTACTCACCCAGGGAAAGGTAGGCAGGGCTTTCCGGGGGTGCAGAGCCCAGGCTGAGTCCTAAAAAGGAATAAACCATTTTCTTGTCAGTTGAGAATGGGAGAGAGAACCAAATGGGAGAACAGTATAAGCCAAGACTTGGAGGGGATTAAGGGTGGTTGGTAAATGGTTTTTTTTTTTTTTTTTTTTTGGTTTTTTTTTTTTTTTGCAGTTTTTGGCCAGGGCTGGGTTTGAACCCGCCACCTCCGGCATATGGGGCCAGCGCCCTACTCCTTTGAGCCACAGGTGCCGCCGGGTAAATGGTTTTTCATGCCTGGGGAAAGTGTTGGGGAGAAGAGAAGAGACCAGACAGATGCAAGACTTTGCTTTGGTTCTTCTGGCTGGTGATGTAGAGACAGAGTCAGGAGGAATAGCAGGAAGGCTGTTGCAGGGATGGGGGAGAGGTGGCCAGGCTGAGGCAATGGCCCTGGGATGGAGAAGGATGGCTGAATCTGAGAGTAGATGGGGCTTTTCTGCCTCCTTGTCCTCTTTTCTGTGGGTTTCCCAAAGTACCCCTCCTAGCGTGCCATGCACCTGAGGCCACAATGCAGATAATGGCTTTTGTCATTGGAGAGACGATAAATATTCAGGTCCAGCAGAGGAGACCAAAGTATCCCAAGGCCTGAAATCCAGCTGCAGAAAGAAGAAACTAAGGCATTTTATTTCAGAGATTCAGGAGGGGTAGGCAATGAGCAAACACGTGTTGATTCCTACAGATGTTGGGGACAGAGTGACCCTTAAGACATAGCCCCGGCCTTTGAGGTCAGAAATCTCAGTGGGGGGAAAGTCGAGACAAGGAAACAGGCAGTTTCTGGTAAGAGATTAATTCTAAACAATGTCTAAGTGCTGTAGGTGGCCACATAGGGGAATTGTTCCCTCTGCATAGGGAAACTGTGGGCAGAGGAAACAGCATCTAAATTCACTTGAACATGTGGGGAAGGCATCCTCCACCCGGCTTAGAAAACGGAGGAAAAGATTGTGCAAGTTCGTATTTACCCAACCGGAGAAGTCCCATTCATGCACGCAAGGAAAAGGAACCAGCCCCAGGCTACGTTTTTACTGTTTTTATGAAACAGTAGACAGAAAAATAAATATTTATAACATACCTTGAAAATATAAAGAGTAACAACACAGCCAACGATTGCGAAATTAACAAGCATGCTGGACATGTGAGTGCTTACATGAGGGATTCAAGACACTCTTTGATTCTTCCAAGTCTCTCCCTCGCCATTTCTTTTCCTTCCCCCTCAGACAGCGCCAACAACTTGAATTTTGTGCTTCTTAGTTCCTTGCTGTGTTTTACAGTTTAACCACATACGTGTTGGGCCCTGAACAATATGTTTAATATATTTATTTGATGGGCGGTGCCTGTGGCTCAGTGGGTAGGGGGCCAACCTCATACACCGAGGGTGGCAGGTTCAAACCCAGCCCCGGCCAAACTGCAACAAAAAAAATAGCCTGGCACTGTGGCGGGCGCCTGTAGTCCCAGCTACTCGGGAGGCTGAGGCAAGAGAATGGCCTAAGTCCAGGAGATGGAGGTTGCTGTGAGCTATGTGACACCACGGCACTCTGGCACTCCACCGAGGGCAACAAAGTGAGACTCTGTCTCTACAAAATCTATCAATCTATTTATTTATTTGACGTTTTTCTTTTTCTACCTTTTGAATTCTAAACATTCTAATAATTCTAAAGTCTTTTGTCTTCGTGGGTTTCATTCCATTCTCTGGCATTTAAGCTGACTCTCGTTTATCAGGCCTTGCTTCTCTTTCTTGTTTTTCACATTTATCAGTTTGCCATAAAAGATGCGAATCAGAAATAGCCAAATGGAAGAAATGTACAGAGCAAGGGAAGATGGCAGGGAAACATGGGGTGAGCAGGTGACCCTGGTAAATAGACGTGCTAAGAGAACTCCTCCATCCTCCGTGGCTACCACAATTGGAGTAGCTCCAAGGGCTCTTCCTTGCTTCCTTTTTGTTTTGCGATTTTTAACTGAGTCAGGTGCATTAGAACTTTATCTGTGGGACTTCTTTGATACCTAAAATAGGTAGATAACTAAAAGATAGATTCTTCTGGGAAAACCATTTCTGCCAGGCTTTTGAAGACACAACGGAACCAGGACTTCTTTATTTTATTTTTATTTGTTTATTTATTTATTCTTTTTTTGAGACAGTCACTTCTTGGCCCTGGGTAGAGTGCTATGGCATCATAGCTCACAGCAACCTCAAACTCTTGGGCTTAAGCAATTCTCTTGTCTCAGTCTCCCAAGTAGCTGGGACCACAGGCACCTGCCACAATGCCCAGCTTTTTTTTAGAGATGAGGTCTCACTCTGGCTGGTTTCGAACTCCTGAGCTCAGGGCAATCCATCCACCTTGGTCTTCCAAAGTGCTAGGATTACAGGGGCAAGCCACCACGCTCAACCACCCAGGACTTCTTTAAACTGAATTTGCAACTTGAGGTTTCCCAGATCATGTGTTTATTGTCCTCTGAAGCTCAAAACCCACCAGCGAGACAGATAAGAGGTACAGGCAGTAACACCCCACCTCTCAGATACTGAGTCTCCCCCTTTATGCCCTGTGGGATCCAGCCAGCTAGGACACCCTGATCCCCAGCCAAAGAGTTTCTGGGCCACATGCCTGGGGCCTTGAGCTCCACTTTGCTCTTCCTTGGACCCTAGAAGTTGGCTGAGTAGAGGTTCAGTGGGAATCCTGCCCCTACTCTTTTTGCTGTGTGACCTCAGCAAGTCACTGAACCACTCCAAATGCCTAGTTTTCTTCTGTAGTGTGGAAATGTGGAAGGAGCGTTGGAGAAGAAACGAGGCAGTGTTCTTCTCTGCTGCCTGGGTAGTCTCTCCATAAAGGGTATTTTCCTTGCAGGATGAGGTGGAATGTGATTTTAATTGATTACTTACCGTGTGTCGGGCACTCATCTAAGACGCTTATATAGGACAGCTCCTGCAACCTCCCACCTCTTTGCAGGTGGAGAACCCAAGGTTCCCAGAGAAAACAATTGGTCTGAGTCTTGCAGCCGGTGCCAGCAAAGCCAGAATCACACTCTGATCCTTCTGACACCAAAGCCTGTGCTCTGGCCTACTCTGCAGTCTAACACCACCTCCCTGAGAAGGAGGAGCAGTGTTGGAATTCTCCATCTCCACTCCCCAGGTGCCTGTGTTTGAAAGAGGCAGCACATGGTGCCATCCCAACAGGTATGGGGGGAACGTCCAGGAATGCAAACCTGGATTTAAGCGCTGAGTGTTGACTGTCAATCTGATGTTTGATTTTTTTTTTTTTTAGTTTCACTTTGTCACCCTTGGTAGAGTGCTGTGGTATCATAGCTCACAGCAACCTCAAACTCCTGGGCTTAAGCAATCCTCTTGCCTCAGCCTCCCGAGTAGCTGGGACTACAGGCCTCTGCCACTAGGCCCCAGTCTTGAATCTGTGCCCTCAGGCAATCCACCCACCTTGGCCTCCCAAGTGCTGGGATTACAGGTGTGAGCCACTGTGTCCTGCCGCTGTCAATCTGATTAACATTGTAATTATATTGGGAGGGTGAGTCACAGACAGGGTGTATAAAAGTAATGGAGGCAGGTGCAAAAGAAAGCTATCTTCAAATTAAAGCCTGTGGCTCAGTGAGTAGGGTACTGGCCCATATACCGAGGGTGGCAGGTTCAAACCCAGCCCTGGTCAGACTGCAACAAAAATAGTGCAGCACTGTGGTGGGTACCTGTAGTCCCAGCTACTCAGGAGACTGAGGCAAGAGAATCGCCTAAGTCCAGGATTTGGAGGTTGCCACAGCACTCTACCAAGGGCAATAGGCAATCTTTAAAAAATTGTCTCTTAAAAAAATTAAAAAGTAGTGATTTAAGCATGAAATTGACAAACATGAAGTAGTAACTGAGGCATGTCATTTTTTTTTTGAGACAAGAGTCTCAATCTGTTGCCCTGGGTAGAGTGCTGTGGCGTCATAGTTCACAGCAACCTCCAACTCCTGGGCTCAAGCGATCCTCTTGCCTCAGTTTTTCTATTTTTAATAGATACAGGGGTCTTGCTTTTGCTCAGTCTGGTCTTGAACTCATGAGCTCAAGCAATCCACCTGCCTCAGCCTCCCAGAGTACTAGGGTTACAGGCGTGAGCCACCTTGCCTGGCTGAGGCGTGTTATTTACACACCATTGTTTACCAAAAGAATCAGTCAAGAGAGCTGAGGAGAAGAAAAGCTTGGTTTGAGAAGAAGGA
The DNA here is from genome assembly GCA_963574575.1 of Galagoides demidoff. Classification (NCBI taxonomy): domain Eukaryota; kingdom Metazoa; phylum Chordata; class Mammalia; order Primates; family Galagidae; genus Galagoides; species Galagoides demidoff. The sequence goes on from CAUYQV010115248.1 coordinate 10,258, forward strand.
AATGGAGAGAGGAAGAACTACTTTTTTGCGTCCAGTCTTATAGAGGAATTTGACTCTTTACACATTTCAAAGGTATGTGCAGTTTTCATAAAAATGAAAGGTTTAAAAATAAACAAAAGACCCATTAAATAAATATGTGAGAAGGATTTTTGCATGAGGCTATGTGCTTTCTGGATAGGGCTCAACAAGAAATATTTTGCAGCTGGGTGCAAATATTCCTCTAATCCTAGCTCTCTGGGAGGCTGAGACAGGTGGATCACTTGAGCTCATCGGTTTAAGACCAGCCTGAGCAAGAGCAAGACCCTATCTCTACTAAAAATAGAAAAACTAGCGGGGTAGTGTGGCAGGCAGCTATAGTCCCAGATACTTGGGACCTGGAGGCGAGAGGATCACTTGAGCCCAAGAATTTGAGGTTACTGTGAGGTATGATGAGGCCACAGCATTCTACCCAGGGCAATGGATTGAGGCACTGTCTCAAAAAAAAATTTTTTTGTTTGCACTTTAATAGTAAATTAAGTAAAAATTCATAGGAAACATAAAAATGCTAGAAAACTGAAAAATGTTTCCAAATGAAGTCTAAAACACTGAGTGACAAAGAGACAGTAAAAGAAAAGCCGTGATTTTTCTCTTTTTTTTTTTTGAGACAGAGCCTCAAGCTGTCCCCCTGGGTAGAGTGCTGTGGCATCACAGCTCACAGCAACCTCCAACTCCTGGGCTCAAGTGAGTCTTCTGCCTCTGCCTCCCAAGCAGCTGGGACCACAGGCACCCGCCACAACGCCTGGCTACTTTTTGGTTGCAGCGTCATTGTTTTTTGGCGGGCCTGGGCTGGATTCGAACCTGCCACCTTAGGTGTATGTGGCTGGCGCCTTAGCCACTTGAGCCACAGGTGCTGAGTCCGTAATTTTTCTTAAAAAAGAAATCCCCTTCCCTTTTTCACTCCCGTATCTCTTTCTTGGTTTTTTTTTTTTTTTTGTCCATTAAATCATAGCTGTGTACATTAATGCAATTAGGGGGTATAACGTACTGGTTTTGTATACAATTTGAAATACTTTCATCAAACTGGTTGACATAGCCTTCAGGTTTACCTGATCTTCTCCTCCCTGGATTCCTGATAGGTGGGCAGAGCAGATTTCATCAACCCCACTTCACAAAGGAGGAAACAGAGGCCGACTTGGCATGCTAAGAGTGGCCCTGCAGGATCCAGCTATGTTCACAGCAAGTACTGAAAGGATTTGTGTGAAGGCAAGGAGCAAAACTGTGAAACAGACCTTCATGGCAGTGATTCGATTATTTATCTGCATCATTATATGAGCGTGAAGGGAATGTGGGAGTGATCACAGCTAACATCACCTTCCATTGTAAATGAGAACGGAGGAGGATGGGAGGAGGTAACAGCTCCAGGGTCATGAGGGAGGGCAATAGCAGAGCTCTATATACACTCCTGGGGCCATGTCATCCATTCCTGTTATACACCGTTTTCCCTCTAGTTAGAAACCCTTAGATCTCTATCCATTCCAGATCTCTCTCCAGTCTTGGTGTGTTAATATTATCTTCATGGTAGCCGGTGAATTTTTCTAGATTATACCAGATCCTTCTGTGGTTCACAGGCATGACGTTTGGGTTTTCATGCGTACATGTGAGATGTGCCTCCCTCAAGCCTTGTAACATCCGCTCATTATCCATCTGACACGGAAAAAATAAAACATTTGAAAATTTAAAATTAAAACTCTATCAGATCACGTTACTTTCATGCCCCGAGCCATTCAGTGACTTCCCATGGACCCTGAAATGACAACCTAAGTGCTTTGTGGTGGCCACCGGTCAAGTCCCTGGCTGTCTTTTTCTGCCACACAGGAAGAGGTTGTTCCTGCTTTGGGACCTTTAGACTCATTCTTTCTTTTGCACTCACCAGAAATTCACACGGCTCGGCTTCTCCCCTCATGCCATCCAGAGCCACTCTGCCTAAACCAGCCCCTCTTCACCTGTATCCCATGTTACTTTCCACACAGCAGGGTCACTGTCCAACACCTGTCTTGCTCATGACTCTTTAGTTATGTATACCCCTTTCCCCAGCTAGAATCTCAGCTCCCGGAGGGTGGCGAGCTGTGTGCCACTTTTGGTCCTGTGGCCCGGTAACTAGAACAGTGCTGGCCATGGTTATTGAGTCCTGCCTGCGTATAAGCACTATCCTAAAATCTTTATACGCATGGTCCGCTTGGTCCTTACTAACAGCCAAAGATGTGGGAGCTGTTATTATCACTCCCATTTTATTATTTATTTTTTTTTTTTTGGAGACAAGAGTTACACTTTGTTGCCCTCAGTAGAGTGCTGTGGCATCACAGCTCACAGCAACCTCAAACTCTTGGGCTCAAGCGATTCTCTTGCCTCAGCCTCCTGAGTAGCTGGGACTACAGGCACCCACCACAACGCCCAGCTATTTTTAGAGACGGGGGTCTGGCTCTAGCTCAGCCTGGTCTGGAACCCATGAGCTAAGGCATTCACCCTCCTCGGCCTCCCAGAGGGCTGGGATTACAGGCATGAGCCACCGTGCCCAGCCAATCACTCCCGTTTTACAGAGGAGCCAAATGATTACAGAGAAGTCAAGGGACTTACTTGCCTGTGCAGTCAGTGAGCTGCAGAGCCAGGGTTAAACCCATGGAGTCAATCATCACCACCCCCACCCCAAATATCTGCCAAGCACCCATGCACCCATGTCCACTTGACATCTTTACCTCCATGTCCTCAGGGTCCACAGAGTCCATGTTTAAGAAACCAGTTGCTCAAGCCAGAGAACTGACTGTTGTTCTAGATTCCTCCTTTTCCTCACCCACACTTCCTCTTAGTCAGGCTTACTCATCTGTCCAGTCTCAGGTGAAACTTCACTTCCTCAGGGAAGCCGTCCTGGCCACCAACACCACCCCCACGTAGCCACATCCCCTATTAACTCTTCCATGGAGCCCTGCACTTCTCCTTCCCCAACAGCCCCCGTCCTGTTATTAATCACTTGTTCAAAGTCCTACAAACTTCCCTGCCACCAAGTGAACTCCATGAGAGCAGAGATTGTGTCTGTCTTGTTTATTACAGGTGTTCGATAAAAATGTTACATTAATATTTCCATTAGTGTATCATTTATAAACTCAGCATCCCTACCAACAACGGGGTGGTTGGGGGGGGTGTTTAGAAAGCAGCTACCCAACGAGTTAAATTTTCTGCTATCACAGGGAGGTGTGTGGATGGAGGTCAAGGTCGCAGTTCCCTCTGCCGCCACTTTTTTAAAAGAGTAACTTCTATTTTTTTTTTTTTTTTTTTTTGAGACGGAGCCTCAAGCTGTCACCCTGGGTAGAGTGCCATGGCATCACAGCTCACAGCAACCTCCAACTCCTGGGCTCAAGAGAGTCTCCTGCCTCTGCCTCCCAAGTAGCTGGGACCACAGGCACCCGCCACAATACCCGGCCATTTTTTGGTTGCAGCAATCATTGTTGTTTGGCAGGCCCGGGCTGGGGATTCAAACCCGCCACCTTAGGTGTATGTGGCTGGCACCTTAGCCGATTGAGCCACAGGCGCCGAGCCAAGAGTAACTTCTTTTAAAAGAAGTTTAAAGGACCTCTTTTTTAAAACAGTAACTTCTAAGGGCTGAAGAAGCAACATCTTTGGTCTCAAAGGGAACCAGCCCCCACTCTTTTGAGAGCCCAGAAAGTCAAATTAAGGGAAGGGTGGGGTCAGTGGGTTTTCCCAAGTACTGGACCCAGGTGAGGCTATCACAGAAGCAGGAAGGCTTTAGGTACCGCCAAGGAAACTTGGAATCCTTTTAGAAGAGAGACAGTGGCAGTCCTGGGGCACCTGGGAGACTTCCTTGCAGAAGGGGACACTCCAAAAGATGCTACTTGGGAGGCTGAGGCAAGAGGATTGCTTAAGCCCAAGAGTGTGAGGTTGCTGTGAATGGTGGTGCCACAGCACTCTACTGAGGGCAACATAGTAAGACTCTGTCTCAAAGAAAAAGAAAACCCAAATCCTACAAGTCCTTCCTAATAGCCTCTTACTGAGGCACCACTGTGTGTTTCCCAGGTGATATGCGAAAAGTAATAAACCCAACTTGTTCAACTACTAGCCCGGCAAGGAAGAGGAATAGTCCCAGTGGTCTTTGCCTACAGCTATTGACAGGTATTATCATTACCCATATTTTATAAATGAAGAAAGTGAAGTTCAGAAAGTTCATAAATGTGTCATACCTCAGGGCAGTGAATGAGAGAACCAGCTCCACCTGATGCCCAAGTCCACAGCCTCTCTTGGTTAGCAATCCCCACTATTGGAGCACTCTGTGTCTCAGTTTCCTCATCTGCAGTGAGACAGATTCCGCTCTCCAAAGGTCCCTCCAGGCTCCATCTTCCCAGAATCAGGTGTGCAAACACATTGTCAAAGGGGACTACTTGGGAAGCTGAAGAGGACCTTCCTTTGTCAGGGGACCCACCGGATAATGAACTGGTCATGCCCACAATGTCTTGCAGCTGGGAGGTCTGATAATGAACTTGAAGAGTGTTGCATCCTGGGAAGCACGTCTATGAGGCTTGGACTCCAACATGCCCACTGCCTACCTCCCACTCCCTCCTCGCAGCCACCCTCTTCCAGCTGTTTCTATTTCTGCGTTCTGATCGCTCAAGCTCTTGACCAAGTGTGGGAGGCAAGTCAGGAGGTGACTTGGGAGCTCTTACCCTATTGAACTTTCCCCTGTTCCTACACTTGCCACTCTCCTCCCCATCCCCAACAAGGGGCACCCCGGCTGCCATCCTTATAGGCTCTGTAGGGACCCCCAAAAGAGGCATTCCTTCAACCACATATCCTGAGAATCTGAAAGCTGATGGAGAGGTCTGGGCAAAATGTGCAAGAACACAAAAAACCCTTTGTAAATGGCAGAGGTATGTCCTTGATTGTCATCCTCAATCTCTGTAGGACTTAGCAGAGAAGAGTCGGGACTCACATGGAAACAGGGCCGGGGATAGAGGAGGACACGTATCCATTCAATGGGAAATGAGAATGTTCTTTTTTGAGACAGAGTCTCAAGCTGTCCCCCTGGGTAGAGTGCTGTGGCATCACAGCTCACAGCAACCTCCAACTCCTGGGCTCAAGCGAGTCTCCTGCCTCAGCCTCCCAAGAAGCTGGGACCACAGGTGCCCGCCATAACGCCTGGCTATTTTTGGTTGTAGCCGTCATTGTTTGGCAGGCCCAGGCTGGATTTGTACCTGCCACCTTGGGTGTACATGGCTGGCGCCTTAGCCACTTGAGCCACAGGTGCCGAGCCTGGCGGGGGGGTGGGGGTCTTAAAACCACCTTCATACATCTTTACATCATTTCACTCGTTAACATATGTCTTTTCCTAATTCAAAAAATTATCATTCAAGGCGCTGCATGTTGGCTCATGCCTGTAATCCTAGTGCTCTGGGAGGCTGGGACAAATTGATTCCTTGAGCTCAGGAGTTTGAGACCAGCTTGAGCAAAAGCAAGAACCCATCTCTACTAAAAATAAAAAACCTAGCCAAGGATTGTGGTGGGCACCTGTAGTCCCAGCTACTTGGTAGTCTGAAGTAAGAGGATCGTCTGAGCTTAGGAGTTTGCAGTTGCTGTGAGCAATGACACTACAGCACTCTACCCAGGATGACAGAATAAAACTCTGTCTCAGGCTTGGCGCCTGTGGCTCAATCGGCTAAGGTGCCAGCCACGTACACCTAGGGTGGCGGGTTTGAATCCCCAGCCTGGGCCCACCAAACAACAATGATGGCTGCAATCAAAAAATGGCCGGGCACTGTGGCGGGTGCCTGTGGTCCCAGCTACTTGGGAGGCAGAGGCAGGAGACTCGCTTGAGCCCAGGAGTTGGAGGTTGCTATGAGCTGTGATGCCATGGCACTCTACCCAGGGGGATAGCTTGAG
>CAUYQV010115249.1:0-11498 GCA_963574575.1 Galagoides demidoff
TTTGAGACGGAGCCTCAAGCTATCCCCCTGGGTAGAGTGCCATGGCATCACAGCTCATAGCAACCTCCAACTCCTGGGCTCAAGCGAGTCTCCCGCCTCTGCCTCCCAAGTAGCTGGGACCACAGGCGCCCGCCACAACACCCAGCCATTTTTTGGTTGTAGCCATCATTGTTGTTTGGCAGGCCCGGGCTGGGGATTTGAATCCGCCACCTTAGGTGTACGTGGCTGGCGCCTTAGCCGATTGAGCCACAGGCGCCGAGCCCACATTTAAACTTCTTAAGAGCACTGTAAAGTAGGAGAATGGAAAATATTTCTCTATTTTAAAAATCACAAAACAGGCTGGGTGCAGCGGCTCACACCTATAACCCTAGCACTCTGGAAGGCCTAGGCAGATGGATTGGCTTGAGCTCAGAGGTTTAAGACCAGCCTGAGCAAGAGTGAGACTCCATCTCTACTAAAAATAGAAAAACTAGCCGGGTGTTGTGGTACCTGTACTCCCAGCTACTTGGGAGGCTGAGGCAGGAGGATGGCTTGAGCCCAAGAGTTTGAGGCTGCTGTGATCTAGGCTGACACCATAGCAGTCTAGGCCAGGTGACAGAGTGAGACTCTGTCTCAAAAACAAATAAATGAAAATAAATAAAAATTGGAAAAGAGAAGTAGCATAACCTGTTCAACTTCAAAGCCTTTCTCAGTCCTATCCCTGTCCACAAGGACCCCAGGAAATGTGTGAAAACCTGGCCTGCGGCAGAGGAGCCAGGGTAGGCCAACTCAGGGAAGGGAGCAGAATCTCCAGGCCCACCCAACCCCGCCATTGTTCTTCCCTCCCCTGCCCTGTGTGGCCATTCTCGGGGCTTATCACTGCTCTCCAGGGCCTGTTTAAAAATGCACTGAGCCTGGAACAGAAGGGCCAAGGCAGTGGTCCCCAGCAGTCTGTGGGAAGGAACTAATCCGGCATGTTCCTTGTGAGCAGGAGAAGCTTCTAAGCATGGACCGGCTGGTTAAGGGGGAGACGTCAGGCAGTCCCCTTGGCTGGTTCAGCATTTGTTGAATACTGACTCTCTGCTAAGATGGGGCCAGGCACAGTTCACAACCTCATAGTGCTTGTAGGTCTTGAATAGAGGGAAACACTATAGTTGCGGATAGAAGAGGAAATTGTACAGACTCCCCCCTCAGTAACCCAGGAAAGATGATGTGAGGCCTGCAGGGGAAAGGACATTAAGAATGAGGTTTTAAAGACAAATTGGCCAACTTCAATGTTTTTTTAGGGCTGGCTGGTTGGCCCTGTCTCCAGGGACGCTATGCTGCCTGCTGGTCCTCCTGTGCCAGAGAATTTGGTGCACAAAACCTCCAACTAGGAGATGGCAGGAGACAGAGCAGAGCACCCCTCCACCACTATGCTTCATTGTCTTCAATGGCAAAACCCTCGAAATTAAATCTATTTACAAATCAGACATCTCATGATTATTTTAACAAGAGGGCAGGCATTTCCACATCCTGAGAATAATAAAAAGGTAATTTCTCATGTATTTAACACAGCTCTAGTCCATTATGCTTTATTTCATTTGGTTCTATTAATGAGCTTACGCCAGACAAGGAGTATTGGCTTTTAACAGATAAGGAAACTGAGGCACAAGAGAGTTTGACTTAGTGTCACATGGAGATTTAGTGGTGAAGACGGCTCTAACACTTTGCAAGCTAGAAGGAGTTGTGGAAGCTGAGACCAGAGCTGTGCGGGGATGTTTGAGGGATAAGTGTCCCAAGCTGGGAGGTAGGACCCATTCTGTGCTTACTGTTCTGTGGGTTATCTGTGGTCTCGCATAGGATGGGGGGCCAGAAGACCAGCGTTCTAGTTCCAGTTCTGCCGCTCATGTGAACGTAGCATAATTTAACTTTCTTGGGTCTTGATTTTCAGCAGTCATGTTTCAGGAGAAAGTGACATTTAAATTATCAATACTATGTATATCATTAAAATTGGTTGGGCTAAACGTGAGAAGGACAACAGACAGGGGCACCATAACACAAGGCAGAAATTCAAGGCTTAATCTGGAAATAGCTAGAGAAATTTAACTTGAACACAGAACAGGTGTTGATAAATGCATTCCTTTGGTCTTTTGTATGATAGTTCATCGAAAGTAAACCACACTTTATATACCTATTCCACTTCTAAAATATCTTAAATACCAAAAAATACTAAAAATGCTGTTAGAGCTTTTTTAATAGTACAGCGACACAAAGACTATCCATTTGCATGGTTTTTTTTAAAAATATATGTGTTATTTGATTGAAGATTGTGACCTAGGAATGAAAAATGCAGGTCATAGGACATTTACGTCGTTAGCAGGATTTATGTATTTGTTTATGTATATACGTCTCCACCAATACTTCTAAATTATTGACAGTTGGCTAAATGTGAATGGCCATGAGAAATATTTTAATTTTTTTTTTTTTATTGTCCTTGGTAGAGTGTCATGGTGTCACACAGCTCACAGGAACCTCCAACTCCTGGGCTTAGGCTATTTTTTTTTTAATTAACTCATAGCTGTGTACATTAATGCAGTCATGGGGTACAGGGTGCTGGTTTTATATAAAATTTGAAATATTTTCATCAAACTGGTTAACATAGCCTTCATGTCATTTTCTTAGTTATTGTGTTAAGACATTTATATTCTACATTTAGAAAAATTCACATGTATTCTTGTAAAATGAACCATAGGCGTGGTGCCTTAGCCTCCCGAGTAGCTGGGACTGCAGGTGTCCATCACAACGCCCAGCTATTTTTTTGTTGCAGTCTGGCTGGGGCCAGGTTTGAACCCACAGCCCTTGGCTATTTTTTAGTTGCAGCTGTCATTATTGTTTAGCAGGCCTGGGCTGGATTCAAACCCGCCAGCTGAAGTGTATGTGGCTGGCTCCTTAGCCGCTTGAGTTACAGGCCCTGAGGTGATATATTTTAATTTGTATTTCTTTAATTACGAGTGAGACTCAATTTATTTTCTTATGTTTATTGATCATTTAGGTCTTTCCATTTATCTGATAGGTTGTTTTCATAGGCGAACACTATATATTACGAACACTAATCCTTTATTGATTATATGCACTGCAAACACCTTCTAGTCTGTGGCTTGTTTTGCACATTATGCTGTTTTTTGTTGAAAAAAAGTTTTTAAAAAATTTTAAGTCATCAACCTACAACTTTCTTTTATGGTTTTGCTTTTGTGTTTTAAGAAATCTTTGTCTGGAAGTCATTAAAGATACTTTCTGGTATTTTTAAAGTGTTAAGTGCCTTTGTTTCTTTAACTTTTATTTTGTTTTCAATTTTACTTTTCCACGTAGACACCCCATTGTCTCAGAACCACTTAATGACTGCGCCATCCTTTTTCCATGGTTTGTTATTTGACCTCTACCACACATTACGTTCCCACACACAGATAAATTTTCTTCTAACCTTTATGTCCCATTTGCTTTGTCCATTTGCTTATTCCTGTGCCACACCATTGGGATGACTTTAGCATTACACTTCAGTTTTTAGACACAGGGTCTCACTTTGTCACCCAGGCTGGAATGCAGTGGCTTGAGATAGCTCACTGCAGCCTTGAACTCCTGGACTCAAACATTCCTCCTGCCTCAGCCTCTGGAGTAGCTGAGTCTACAGGTCTATACCACCACACCTGGCTAACTTTTTTTTTTTTTAGTTTTTTTAAGAGACAGATTTTTCCTAGGCTGGTCTTGAATGCAGACCAGCAATACTCCCTACCCAGCCTCCCAGAGTGCTTGTATAGGTGCAAGCCGCCATCCTAGCCAGCTTTATACTCTAGGTATCTGTTAGGGCAAATCTTCAACTCCTTTAAAAAAAAAAGAAAATTATTATGGCTCTCCTTGGTCCTTTTTCTCGTCAAATGATGTTTCAGGATCCAAAATGTCAAATTATATGAAAATCCTATTGGAAATTTTAAGGGAACACACTTGATTTCCAGATAATTGCCAGTTTTACATCATTATTTCTTCCTACCAAGGAGCTTGACAAAGCTCTTCATCTATTTGAGCTTTCTTTTTTGCATTAGGTTTGCTTCTGGGTACCTTCTAGTTTGTGTTGTTATTATAAATGGCTTTTGTTTTGTTTTGTTTTTTGAGATGGGATCTTGCTCTGCCACCCGAGCTAGAGTGCAGTTGCACACTCGTAACTTGCTTCACCCTGAAACTCCTGGGCTCAAGCAACCCTCCCAGCTGAGCTTCCTGAGTAGCTGTAACTGCAGGCACGTACCGCCAAGCCTGCCTCATTTTTTATTTTTTGTAGAGATGAAGTCTTGCTCTATGGCCCAGGCTGGTCTCAAACTCTGGGTTCAACTGATCCTCCACCTCAGCCTCTCAGGTACTGGGATTAGACTCGAGTCTCCACACCTGGGCTAAGTGACATGTATTTAAAATTGCTTCGTATAGTAGTTTTGCTATGATGTAAGAATGCTGTTGATTTTTATATTGATCTTGTACCCAACAGCCTTGATGAACGCTCATTAGTTCCAGTAATACTCCAAAGAAATTTTTGTATTTTTCTAGACAGTTAATTGGGCTGCAGATAATGTCTCTTTCCTGTACTCAAACTTGTGTCTTTTCTTTTTAATGGCTTACTGTGATTTCTAGGGCTTTAGTACTATATCGAATAGAATATGGGGTTGGTCTTGACTCCATCAACTCTAACGCTTACTGTGGGACTTTGAAAAAATATCCTTTATTGGGTTAAGAGAATGATTTTATATTTCTAATTTGCTAGGAGTTCTTACTATGAGTAGATGTAGAATTTTTTTTATCAAATGCATTTTCTGCAGCTATTGAGATGCTCCTATAGTGTTCTTTATCAATATGAGTGACACTGAATGATTATCTGATAATAAACCATCCTCGCATTCCTGGGATAAACCCGAATGGGTAATGATTTATATATACTTTTCATACATTACGAGATATGGTTTGCTAATATTTAATATTTTATATCTGTGTTAATGAATCAAATTGGCCTCTAAGTTTCCCTTGTCATACTTTCCTTATAATATATACAAATGTAAATATACTATTTTTATAAGGATTGGAATCATTTGAATTAGAAGGGATTCAAAGAGCACCTAGTCTGGTCTTTTACAGTGAAAGAAACTGGAACTCAAAGAAAGGAAATAGCCTTTTTAAAATGGTACAAAGTTAGGGCTGGGCATGATGGCTCATTCCCAGGATTTGGGGAGGCTGAGGCAGAAGGGTCATTTGAGCCAGGAATTCGACGGAATCCTTGGCAACATAGTGAGACCCCATCTCTATGAAACATTAAAAGTTAGGCTCAGCGCCTGTAGCTCAAGTGGCTAAGGCTCCAGCCACATACACCTAAGGTGGCAGGTTCGAATCCAGCCCAGGCCCACCAAACAACAATGACGGCTGCAACCAAAAAATAGCTGGGTGTTGTGGCGGGCACCTATAGTCCCAGCTACTTGGGATGCTGAGACAGGAGACTCGCTTGAGTCCAGGAGTTGGAGGTTGCTGTGAGCTGTGATGCCATAGCAGTCTACCCAGGGGGATAGCTTGAGGTTCTGTCTCAAAAAAAAAAAAAAAGAAAAAGAAAGAAAGAAACATTAAAAGTTAGCCAAGGGGCAGCAGCGCCTGTGGCTCAAGGAGTGGGGCTCCGACCCCATATACTGGAGGTGGCGGGTTCAAACCTGGCCCCGGCCAAAAACTGCACACACAAAAAAAAGTTAGCCAAGTGCAGGGATGTATGCTATAGTCCCAGCTACCTGGGAGGCTGAGGCAGGAGGATTACAGGAATTGAGGGTTACAGAGAGCTGTGACAGCACCACCGCACTCTAGTCTGGGTGGCAGATTGAAACTTTATCTCAAAAATACATATACACATAGATACATACATATGTGCATACACGCACATACATACATGCATACGTATATACATACATACATAAAATGAAGTACAGAGAAATCACATCATCAGTTATGTGACCTGGCAGAGTTGAGATTAGAAGCCAGATTTCTGACTCCTAGACCAGGCTGCCCTCCAAAATTCTTTTGTTCTATGCCAACCCACTGACAGATCCACTTATTAGCCTGAAATGAAGAGACCCCCTTCAGCCATGTATCCAAAATTATTATTTGAGAGGAGTAAGCTGTTTTCACGGGTGTGTCAGACAGATACCCCCCTTGGCAGATAACCCTCGACAGGCAGGGATGTGGGCTTTACAGTCTTTAAGGGTCCTAGGGAGCTAGAACACCCTTGAGGCCAGGGTAAGTCCTCAGTTTCTACCAATGTTCTCTGGTACTGAAATGGGTGCAGAGTCAGAGTACAAAGTCCCGAATATCCTCAACACCCCCACAGAAGGGGCTCAGTATCCCTCAGTCCCCACCCCTTCCCCCATAACTCTGAGCGAGCTGCTTCCTGCCGAAGCACCCTTGTTTGCTTGTGCTATTTGTGTCTGCTCCTAACAGCTGGCCCCAGCCTGGCAGCCCCTAGCTCTGAGGATTATCCAATTATCCCATTAGCCCAGCATGTCCTTCCTTCCTCCAGAGCTATTAGCTCCTCATCTCCCTCCCCTCTCTCTCCCTCCCTGGGCTTGTCCATAGCCTGCCTCCCTTGCTCCTTCCCTAGCCAGGCCTAGAGCTGGGTCAGCCTCCAGTCACACAGCTTCAGAGAATACCAGAGCTGGAAGTGGTGTGTGTCCATCTAGCTGCTTCAATATGTTCAGAGAAGGAAAGTGACCAGTCAGTGATAGTGGAGACTAAAACTTGGGTCTCTCACTTCATGGCTATTGTCTGTCTTACCACATGCGCTCAGCCTGCCTCACCAAGTGGCCACTGTGCTCAGCCCTGGGATAGAGGAGGTACCATCCCCACCTGCTCTGTGGAAAGCCACGGTGGAGAATAGAATCCATGGTCTAGTAGGGGGAGGGAAGGAGCGCACACACCAGTGAGATCCAGCATGCTGCTCAGGAGTAAGTCATTGGAGAAGGTTGGCAGATTTGCAGTGTAGGCCCAGGTGTGAGTGCCAAAGGCGCTGGGGTGGGGAGGGGTGGTGGTCTTCTGTCAGTCCCTGAAGCTTTGGGAAGTGCTTGAGCCGGGGAGATTCCCAAGGTCCGCATCCCTGGCAAGGAGGTCTGCCTGAAAGACAAAGGCAGGGAATGGGTTAAGCGGATGTTGAACAGTTCAGTTAGGCACAGCCAGGGGCTGGGCAGGGGGAAAGGGGCTGGCCAGAGACAAGGCTGGAGAGCACAGCTGCAGCCTTGAATGCCCACACCAAGGAGTGCAGACCCGGCCTGCTGCACTTTGAGGGGCCACTGAATGTTCTTGAGCGAAGAAAGGGCATGTCTGGAGCTGTGCTTTTGGAAGACTGAACTAACTCCTTGGACGTAATTGATTGTGGTAAAAGTGACAGAGAAAGGTCCTGTGAAGCTTATCTAGGTGGGTGGAGATGGTGAGGCCTCAGCTAAGATCATGACTTTGGTGGGGGTGTACCAAGGGATTGAGTAGATGGAACAGATTCCACAGATGTTCAGAAAAAGATGGAAAGGATGGGATAGATTGGATTTGGGATCATGGAAAGAAGAGTCCCCATTAATAGGGTGAGGGAAGGAGGAGTGGCACCAGGAAAGCTGGGGTGGGACGGCGGAGGTGGGTGAGAACCTTCCATGCTCCACCCTCTGGCACTCACTGGGTGAGAGCATTTTGTAGGGCCGGCAGAATACCCTTAACCCAGTGCTACTTGAGACCTTCTCCAGGCTCCCTCCCAGCCCCTCAGGCTGCTTAGGAACACATGTGCACAGACCCAGCAAATTATCCTGGTATCCCCACCAGATAGACATAGGTCTCCCCGAGTACTCTGACCTCAGCTCCTACTGCCATAGCTCTCCCTTAGTCTCCCCACTTCACCTGATACTGCCATAGCTCTCCCTGAGTCCCTCTGCCTCACCTCCTACTTACATAGGTCTCCCTTAGTCTCCTCACCTCACCTCCTATTGTCATAGCTTTCCCTGAGTCCCCCCGCCTCACCTCCTACTGCCATAACTCTCCTTAGTCCCCTACCTCACCTCCTACTGCCATAGCTCTCTCTTAGTCTCCCCACCTCACCTCCTACTGCCATAGCTCTCCCCGAGTCCCCCCGCCTCACCTCCTACTGCCATAGCTCTCCCTTAGTCCCCCCGCCTCACCTCCTACTGCCATAGCTCTCGCTTAGTCTCCCCACCTCACCTCCTACTGCCATAGCTCTCCCTGAGTCCCTCTGCCTCACCTCCTACTTCCATAGCTCTCCCTTAGTCTCCTCACCTCACCTCCTATTGTCATAGCTCTCCCTGAGTCCCTCCGCCTCACCTCCTACTGCCATAGCTCTCCCTTAGTCTCCTCACCTCACCTCCTACTGCCATAGCTCTCCCTGAGTCTCCCCACCTCACCTCCTACTGCCATAGCTCTCTCTTAGTCTCCCCACCTCACCTCCTACAGCCATAGCTCTCCCTGAGTCCCCCCGCCTCACCTCCTACTGCCATAGCTCTCCCTGAGTCCCCCCACCTCACCTCCTACTGCCATAGCTCTCTCTTAGTCTCCTCACCTCACCTCCTACTGCCATTGCTCTCCCCGAGTCCCCCCGCCTCACCTCCTACTGCCATAGCTCTCCCCGAGACTCCCGCCTCACCTCCTACTGCCACTTTTAGTTTCTAGACCTTCCCTGTCTGGATCACCTTCCTTTAGCCACTTTCTAATTCTGTTGGGTGTGATTGAGAGACTCTCGTTTCCGGCATGCTCACATATGGTTATTTCGGTTTGTGATTACACGTGGTGTCAGTAAATGAGTAAATTCACCAGTCTCCGACTTTGGTTGGGTCCCTGATCCAGTCCGTCAGTCTTGCGGGATCCTAGTACCTGGGGGTCCACTCATTGCACCTTTCTCTGGCATGTCCCACCAGGTTGGCCAGTTCTGAATCTACAAGGGCAATGTCCGTGTCGCTTGACATGAATCAGTGGTGGGCCCAGTGTCTCCTCCCTCTTCTCTTCCCAGCTCAGTGGTGTTTTCAGTATTTTGCAGGACTTTACACTGATCCTTATTCAGTTCTACTCTGCAGTCATTTTTTTTTTTTTTTTGAGATAGAGCCTCAAGCTGTCCCCCTGGGTAGAATGCTGTGGCATCACAGCTCACAGCAACTCCTGGGCTTAAGCGAGTCTCCTGCCTCAGCCTCCCAAGTAGCTGGGACCACAGGCACCCACCATAACACCTGGCTATTTTTTGGTTGCAGCCGTCATTGTTGTTTGGCGGGCTGGGCTGGATTCGAACCCACCAGCTCAGGTGTATGTGGCTGGCGCCTTAGCCGCTTGAGCCACAGGCACCAAGGCTCTGCATTCATTTTGAATTCTGATTCTGTCAGCCCAGACATTTACTATAACGTGTCCCTTCTCTGTTCACCTCTTGGGTAAACGGAAACTCCCGTAATGTGTAGACTTTCATGAATAGATGAGACAGTATGCAGCTGAAGGCAGGAAATGATCCATAATCCATGCTGCTTGCTACACCCACTGCCGGTCCCCAGAGACCAGAGGCTTTCAGGTGCTTGGCTGAAATTCCTACAGTGTTTCTCCACCCAGGCGGAGGCTGAGCAATGTCAGTGAGCAGAATAGAGTAACTGCTCAGCAGCCTCACTCCCCCTCTGTCTTCCGTCCCTTCCCATCAAGATCACTGGGCCTGGGGCGGTGGCTCACACCTGTAATCCCAACACTTTGGGAGGCCAAGGTGGTAGGATTGTTTGAGACCAGTCATTTGAGGTGACAGTGAGCTGCGATGGTGCCCCTGCCCTCCAGCCTGGGCAGCAGAGCAGGGCACTGGAGTTCTTGATCAGCTGCCCTCTTGTGTTTTCTGAACTGAGAATGGATGTATTGTCGTAGTGGTAATAATAACTCTGGGCAGTTGTGTTATGTAGACTTTCCAAAGCACTGTCATGTTTATTACCCTGGTTTAACCAAAAGTAGGCCTTGCAGCCCAGACACTGACTTGTCCAGTCAGAAGTCAGTGGCAAGTCCAGGGGCTGAACCTTGTGTTTTGACTCCCCGTTCAGGGCTTGGTGAAGCAGGGTGGTGGTGGCCAGGAGCAAGTGGTAGGATTATTTGGCATCCTTGAAATAGCTCAGTGGTTCTCAACTTTCCTAATGGCCACAACCTTTTAATACAGTTCCTGTGGGACTTGTCTCACAGGTTGAGAACCGTTGACTAGGTGGATGGGACAACCAAGCTGAAGCCCCAAGAGGCAGCCTGGGGTTAGTGCAGGATGCCTGGCCAGGTCCCTCCACTCCTCCTAAAAGTTCTGGAACCAGAACAGTTGTGACATTGGACCCTGGCACTAAACTTCCCTAAGAGAAAACACAATTTCTAAAAGTCCCATTTATCTTTAACATTTATCTTTATTCTAGAAACCTCTGAATATAAACCAGGCTCTCTTCCCACCCCCCACTCCCCTTTCCAACCCAGCTAGAAAGTGTGGGCGGGTTGAGAAAGAACAGAAAAGAAAGATCAAAACTCTGACAACCCTCTAACAACATTTTAACTTGAAAATTGCCTCCAAATGAATGGCATAATTCTGTGTAGGCAGATGTAAATCGGGTGCACATTCACTCAGCTCCTCTTCATTCCTGTTTCCTAACAAACACCTGGAAGAGACAGCCGGCCGGAGCTGCCTGCTGGCCTTGGAGAGGCTGCCTGGAGGCTTTCACTCTTCAGAGCTTATCCCAGCTCCCCAGCTGGGTGTGACCTTCCCCTCGGACCCTCAGAGCTTGTGCACTCCTCGTGTTCCCCCCAGACCATTTCTGGCTCCTTCTCAGTTGCTTGTTGCCTACTGCGCACCCCCGCCCCAGGCTGAGTGCATCAGCAGGTCCTCCTCATGAAGTGCCCAGGGGAGGGACTCAGAGCGAGGGCTCAGGTCCTAACCAGCACTGTCTGAGGGCTTACCTAGTCAACCTGATGCCGGTCCAAACAGCCACTTGTGCAAAGTCCACCTCTCCAAAACCAAAAGCACCTCTTTGGACAAAGCAAAGCAATGCAGGTGGTTCCACGCAAAGCCTTCCCCACCGGTGGGAAAAAAATCCCTCCCTCAGAGGCCCCTGGGTTGGGTACACCTGTCACCTGCTCAGCCTCATGCTGACTCCCTTGGCTTGGCTTCCCCTTGGGCTCAGCTCTTTTCCCAACCTGACTAGTGGGAGGCAGAGGAGTTTGTCAGGAAGTTCCCTGGAGCTTTTCTTTCTCCTCTGGAAAAAGGAAGAGTTGAGGCTCGGCTCCTGTGGCTCAATCAGCTAAGGTGCCAGCCACATACACCTAAGGTGGCGGGTTCGTATCCCCAGCCCGGGCCCGCCAAACAACGATGGCTGCAACCAAAAAATGGCCGGGCATTGTGGCGGGCACCTGTGGTCCCAGCTACTTGGGAGGCGGAGGCAGGAGACTCGCTTGAGCCCAGGAGTTGGAGGTTGCTATGAGCTGTGATGCCATGG
>CAUYQV010115251.1:0-34338 GCA_963574575.1 Galagoides demidoff
TTCGGGGTCCTTCTTCCCGAGCGGCTGAGGGACCCTGACGCGTCAGCAATAAACTCGCCTCTTGCTTTTGCATCGACCCGAGTCTGGTGACTGTTCCTTGGGGGCGGCTATCGTGGCTGGACCCCGTTTTGGGTCCAACAAGTCCAGCTGTCTAAGTGCCTCCGGGTTCTTTCATCCTCTATGGTTTGGATGAACCCCCAGGATTGTCCGTCTATGGTCATTCCCCTGGATATCCCAAGATTGTGGCGGGGCACCTCACTAAAACTAGGAAGTCAACCTATCTACCTCTCACAGCAAGCAAAGTTCCAATTCTCCCTCTGACCCTTAGTATAAGTCCCTATTGCCCAGGTTGCTTTGAATCCTTAAGGAGACTGACAGTTGCCTTCACAAAAGAGACACTTTTCTGTTGTTTAGGATAATGCATCCTCATTGATAAGTGAAATATGTTTGTAATTTCCCTTTATAATAATACATTTTTCCAATTTTAATATCAGGTATATCCAGGTGAAGTGGAATGATTTTGAAGTATTTTTTTTCTTTTTCTATTGTCTATAATAAGATTTGGTATGATCTGTTTTTTGAAATTATCTTCTATTTTTATTTATAAATATTAGTTGTCTATTTTTTGAGACTTTGGGAGAAACAAAAAATGTTGGACAACAGGGTAGACATGGATTGTACACAAGGAAGATGGCCTCCCTTCACTCTATACTGAACCTCAAAGTCAAAGCACTCTATGGTAGACATACTTTTATCTGACAATGTGAATGTTACTTTGTTGCGTTATTATTATAATTATTGTTGCTCAATATTTCATTGCAGCAATCATCTGATTTCTTTTCTGAATGTATTTATCTTTGTTCATTCTTTACAAGGTTTTTGTTTCTAGTTCTTACCTTAAACATTGTTATTGTTATTAAATTTTAAGCCTCTTTAATTTTGTGAAGGCAAAAAAGTGGAAACCAAATAAACACACGTACATATACAGAGAAAATTACAAAAAATTCTAAAAAATATAAAAAAGAAAAGAGACACTTTTCTTCTCCTGCAATTGCATACCAGTGAGATACTGTGAAAATTTATAAATAAAATAAATCTACCTTCCATATGAGCAATCCTACTTAGCATCCCATAGATGTCAGAGTCATGGGCTTTATGTTGGGGAAATTGTGCTACACCCTTCTTCCCTTCAGTCTCAGGATGCCAGCAATGACAGAGGGTCAGAGGTTCAACGTTGAGGAAACAAGGAAGGCTTTTCTCCCAAGGGCATGGTCATTCACCCCACATACAATCTGTGCATCATCTCCTACACATTGCTCAGTTTCCCATCTGCCAGGAGCTTGCATCTCAGCCACACAAAAGGACTAATTATATGTCCACACCCATAACTTTGCAGCACTGATTTTCCAACTTAAAGAATATTAACGTTGTGTCAGCAGGGTGTTGAGATCCCCAGAAATTATAGTACTGCTGTTTTGTTATTTTGTCTAAATTGAGTAGAATTTGGTTTATGAATCTGGGCACCCCTGTGTTAGATGCACAAATATTTATGATTGTTAAGTCTTCTTGTTGAATTTTTCCCTTCCTCATTATGTAGCAATCATCTTTGTGTTTCTTTATTTTTGGTGATTTAAAGTCAATGTCATCAGATATGACAATGGCTATACTGTCTTTCTTTTGATTCTATTTGCATGGAATGTTTTTTTCCCCATCCTTTCACCTGGAGTCTAAATGAGTCCTTGTGGGTTAGATGTGTTTCCTGGAGACAGTCTATACTTGGCTTGTATCTTTTTGTTAAATCATTCAGCCAGCCTATGTCTCTTCAGTGCGGAGTTAAAGATATTCACATTTATTGAAAGTAGTGATACATGTAGTGGCTTTCTGTTCATCCTGTTGGGCCAATCCTTATTATTTTGTTTTACCTCTTGAGCCATTGTGGTAGATGGGCACTGGAGGGTGTCTATTATGCAGATCGCTGTATAATTCAGGTCTGAGTACTTCCTGCAAGGAAGATCTGGAATTCATGACCCCACTGCCAGAACAGGACTGATCCTCCAAACAGAAAATAAACAAAGAAACAAGGGATTTAAACAGAACTCTAGAACAAATGGTCTTCAAGGACATTTACAGAACATTCTTACCCACAAACTATAGAATATATGTTCTTCTCATCAACTTATGGAACATTCTCTAAGATTGACCACATCCTAGCCCAAAAGACATGTCTAAATAATTTTTTAAAAATTGAATAGTTGATGCTATTTCAGAACTTGATATAGGCCTGTTCAACATTTCCACTTCCTTCTGACTAAGTCTTTGGAAGTGGCGTGCTTCCAAGTCTTATTTTGATTCTTGTTGACATACATTGATGTCTGTGCTTGAAGAATTAGGTATTTATTCTAGTCTTCACAGTTTCGGTTTGTTTGTACCTTTCTTCATTAGACCAGCTCAGAAGTTCTAAACAGATTGACTCGTGTTCCCTAAGCTTGTGACTGCTACAATTATTTAATTCTCATAGGTCATCTGAAGTTCACATTTACTGTGAATATCACAAGGGCTGTGAATCTCACAAAGATTGGTATTGTGCCCCAACCTGATACACATGGGGAAGACTCAAGAAGGGTACCTGGGCTGTGTGGGAAAGCTGGCTGCTGGACTAAGCACAGAAGCCTGTTCCAGTGGCCCATATGGGTGCATTTCCCTGCTGTTCCCTGAACAGGCCGGGAGGTTCACAGACTGCAGCAAGACCCTTTTAAGACTGGCTGTGGGATGTGGCTTGTGAGAGCGAGCCTGCCCCTGTGGCCCTGAATGGGCATATGTCTTCCAACTCTTCTCAACACAGGTGGAACAGTTTCCTGAGTGCAGCAAAAGCAATTGCAGCTGAGACTGTGCCCCTTTAGAATCTGCTGGAGGCTGATGAGCCTGCCCCAGTGGCTCAGAGAGGCTCATGGCTCCCAGAAGTTACTTACACAGGTGAGATAGTTGCCTGACTTCAGCAAGAGGCCACGTTGAGACTGGGCCCCCAAAGGGTTTGCTATGAGAAGGAGGCTGGTGAATCTGTCACAAAACTTGATTCAATGGGTAACTCCCAGGCTGCATGACACGGGCAAGTCTTCCTCTGGGTTCTTGTGGGAACAGTACTAAACTGACCAGGGTTGGAGCTGAGCCATAGGAAAACTTTCAGGTTCACTGCTCAGACCAATATCGGGAGGCAAATAAGCCTCTCTGCCAACACACAAGTTTGTGAGTGGTTGTTATTAGACTCCTTAGCATATGGTTTTGATTGCTAATAAACTCCTTAGAGAATGGGGCCATTTTTAAGATTGAACCTGGGAGCACAGTTGTGGTAGATCTGCTACCTTGGTGCAAGTATGAATTCTTAAAATGATCCTTGTAGGTTTTGAACTCCACGAGATTCTACAACCTCTTACCTGAATTCTGAGACCCCTAAAATAAGACTTTTGTCTGTGTGTAGGTATAGAATTTTTATTTTTGTGGGGTGATACAAGTGGGTGACCTCCTATACTGCCATCTTGCTAAGTTCACTCTTCAATCTGCATTTCTGGTAGGTTCCCAAGTGATGCTGATATTGATGCTTTTGGTATCACACTTTGAGAACTATTGGTCTAAGCATTTCCTTTTTCTATTGAAGTGCATACAGGTAAAGTTTGGCCAATGTCTTATAGTTAGGTGGTAGCAGAAGGAGACAGATCCAAAATCAATATTCCCAGTCTACTGCTCTTTCCACTATTGTAGCACCTACATCTGTCATTTCAGGGTTGACATGACAAAATTACTTCTTCAGAGCTGATGCTAACTCCAGAGGTTAAAAGTGTTTTGTTTGTACTAAGATTTTTAAAGATGTGACTAACAGTATGTGAAACACCTGAATCAATACATTTGTTTAGTGAATTCATCTAGGTAATTACTTTTATGGAATAATTCCTGGTTGTACAGTTCCCTTTTACAACACTCCTGGGGATATTTGAAATAAAAGATGAATGTTTTGCCATAAAGTTTAATTAAGAAGGTTAATTAAGAGAAAATACCATATAACACATATCAAAATTCCTCCATCCTCCAGGGTATGTGACTCCCATCCATACCCTCCACCTACTCAAAACACACAGAATACTCTTCCCAGGTATCTGTTTCTCTTTCCCTCTTGCCCAGGTTTACCCTTGGATATGACAAGTGTTGAGTTTTAGAAAACTGGGAACTGTGTTTGATAAATTGCTATTTCCTCTTTCTGTTGACAAAAGACAAACATCCTATTTGTTCAGGCTGCTATGTTGACCACCTTTTGGGATAGCAGGTGGGCTTGCAGTCTTATACCCCCATCATGATTCTGCACCATGGAATTCTGGGCTAGTTCTGCCAGTAAGTGAGGGAATTGGGTCCCTTTTGGGAGATATCATTCTATTATGGATTTTACTTCTTCTTGAGTGTTGAAGATCTCTTTTCATTTCTTCCAGAGAGTCACTTTCATGCCTTTTAGAGCCACTCTTCCTCAACCTGCCCCAAGGATCTCATGCAACAGAATGGTCTCCCCTGTGGCTCCATTCCATATAGTCGATCTTCCCAGTGAGTGTCCAAAAAGGGCATGAGCATATATTTTACTGTTCAGTTGCTTATTTGAAAGAAGAGATGGTAACTGAGGACTCAGAAGGCATGTTTTCTAGCTGTGTTGAATGGCCCAGGCTGTCACAGACGGCTGAGGAGCCCCCATAGCCATAACTGATCCTCAACCACTTCAGCTTCAATTGGCTCTTCTTTTCCTTTTTTTCTGCTTCATAATGTTTGTATGAAGGAAAAGAAGGAAAGTGATAACTGACTGGCTGCATAATTTGTGGGGCCCTGTGCAAAATGAAAATGCAGAACCCTTATTAAAAAATTATCCAGAGTTTAAGATGACAACAGTAAATATTAAACCAAATGCTGGGCACTTTTTATTACAGGCCCTTGTGTATGCACCCATGAAACTAGTCCTGGATGACAATCATAACCTGTGACCATGTGTGCCCAAGACTTAGGGTAAATTTCCTTTTCAAAATTTGTGTGTGACATCTAACCAGACCTTCCCACTGCTCTACCGCACTTGCAGTGGCAAATTAGGAGACTTCTGTATTGCCTTGGCACTTTCCTTAAATTTCAGCCTGAAAGGTCTTTAGGGCAGAATATTCATATTCAGAATATTCATAACTATTCTTCAAACTTAACACTGTCAGTTGGAAACAGTTTCTCAGGAAATAAAAATAAGAAAGATAAAATAGTCTTAAGACAAAGATCTGCTCAGTCTCTTAGCTACCTAAAGCATGTAAAGGGATTTTAAGTTAACTTTTGAGCTGAGTCCGCCAGGGAGCAAATCAAGATCAGGGTAGAAGAACTGATCATTATAATGCAGCCTGTGACCTAGATAGGCCTTTGAACTGCTGTCCTAGGGGCAGTGCACAGTGTACTCTATGAGTCAACACAGTGGGAACAGGATTCTTCTCTTAAAATTTTAAAGCAATTAAGGCATGGGCTTTATGTCATTCCTAAAAAAGCACCTAAAAAATTCCAAAAGTCAAGGACTTGACTTGAGGGAGGAACCATCAAGGTGACCCAAATGGTGAATGGTGAGTATCCTTTCACACTCATAGCATCTGGGAGAGAGGCTGTAACCCACTCCCCTGCTCTTTCTCAGACAGGTCTTGGAATTGAACAATGAAGAAACAAATATAAAAACCAAGAAAACATAGGCTGACTCCATGATTAACTGCTCTAGGAATTTTAGATGGCGTAGGTGGGAAACAACATCTCGATTGTGTTTTACAAATGGGAAACTTAATTCCAAAGGGCTCCCGGGAGAGTACATCTTGACTCCATTATTCCATTCCCCAGTCATATTTGTTGTAACTTTTTTAATTTCAATTTTTTTTTTTGAGACAGAGTTTCACTCTGTCACCTTAGGTAGAGTGCCTGGACATCATAGCTCCCAGAAACCTCAAATTCTTGGGTCATTATTTTATTTTGCTCACAATTAATAGCTGACATCTGCAGGAGGATCAGGTTCCATACAGGCTTGTTTAGCTGTATTGGATATGGGCACTAGTTTTATTTGGGAAAAAAATTATGGTAACATAATCCTTTCAGAGCTTAGAGCACTTAAAATTTAAATCTAGCTATAGATACATTGCTGGTATATGATACATGTTGAATGAGTAAGTGAATTAAACAATTGGTCTAATTATTTTTTTACCTAAATGGAAGGTTGTTTGATCTACTTAGATGAGTTGATTGTTTGACTTTTGTTAGACTTTTTATTTTATTTAATTTTTATTTTTTTGAGTCACTATGTCATCCTTGGGAGGATGGAACACAAATCTCAGCTCACTGAAAGCTCAGACTCTTGGGTTTAAGCGAATCTCTTGCTTCAGCCTCCCAAGTACCTGGGACTACAGGCACCCGCCACAATGCCCAGCAATTTTTTTGTTGCAGTTGTCATTATTGTTTAGCTGGCCTGCACAGGGTTTGAACCTGCCAGGCTTGGTGTGTGTGGCTGGAGCTGTAACCACTGTGCTACGGGCACTGAGCCGACTTTTGTTAGACTTTCAACACAATTATGGACTTGGAGGAAAGTGGTGATTTCTGTCTATCAACATGGTTTTTACTTGGTAGACTGTTGTTTCATTAAACTAATACTTCTTGTGAATAACTGTTATTGTTTCTCAGTGGCACAGATCAATAAACTAGAAGAGAAACACACCTTCAGTTTTGGAACAGTAAGATAAACACTCTTTGTCACTGTTCCCTAAGTAACACACTTCAATTACGAAACAGGTCACTTGGGTAAATAAGATTGCTTTAGCTTCTACTAAAATCATGGAAAAAATGCTCTGTAAAAAAAGCAGCCACTCTCTTTTAAGTGTTGTAAGGGACATGAAATATGAACAATAAACTGTCTATAATTATGAGAAACTAATTTGATTGCTTTTTCTAAAAATAATTCAATTACTGAAGTAGTAGTCAAGAGAAATGGAACAGATGTTTGATCCAATGTCTCATAAAATATTTTACTTAACTGCATATGAATGAATTAAAATTGATTTTATGGATGCCAATTCAGGAGCAGCAATGCTATGTAATAGGACTTCAAATTACTCCAAAGATTTATGTTTGAACAATACTGTGTAACTTGGAATGGAGAAAGTTTAGGAAAAACTGGAAAAACGAACTGTGACAAAGAATTGAAAACTATATATTGTTTGTTAGACTATTTAAAAATCTAGGAATTTAATTTTTTTTTTTTTTTGTGAGAGTGTCAGTATTGTTGCCCTGGGTAGAATGCTGTGGCATGACAGCTCATAGCAACCTCCAACTCTTGGGCTTAAGTGATTCTCTTGCCTCAGCCTCCCAAGTAGCTGGGACTACAGGCGCCTGTGAATGCCTGGCTATTTTTTGGTTGCAGTTGTTACTGGTGTTTGACAGACCTGGCCTTGATTTGAACCTGCCAGCTCCGGTGTATGTGGCTGGCGCCCTAGCTACTGAGCTATAGGTGCCAAGCCAAAAAAAATCTAGGAATTTAATAATGTTTTAAAAATATTTACTCCATAGAGTGGTGTTTTTCAATCTTTTTTTTTTTTTTAATCTCAGGACACACTTGAACCTATAGTTAAACTCCCTTGGCACACTTAAATTATATTGATCAAAAAAAAAAAAAAAGATGGCAGCACCTGTGGCTCAAAGAAGTAGGGTGTGGGCTGCATATACCAGAGGTGGTGGGTTCAAACTTGACCCTGGCCAAAACAACAACAACAACAACAACAACAACAAAACAAAAAACTGCATTAAAAAAAAGAATATACTTACTGTGCTTTGAACTTCTTTTGAAAATAATTTAATTAATGATCTTTGAAGATTTTCATGGTATACCTAAGATTTTCTCATGGCACAGTGGTGGGAAATCACTGCCATAGCATATTTACTCAGTACTGTATAGTGCTAAGTAGACAGGGGTGGGGGAAGAGAGAGAAACTAAAGAAGTGGGCATGAGACTTGAGGTAGTTTTAAAATATGTCTACAAATTCTTACATACTCCTTCTCATGTAGATGGATTTAGAGACTTACTACTTCTGAACAAGAAAATGTGGTAGAAATTATAATGAGTAACTTCTAAGGCCAGGTCATGAAAGCCATTGTTCTTGCTGATATCCCTCATTCCAGGGAAGCCAGCACTTTGTCGAATGGCATTGAGACAATTTGGTTTTATCCAAAGAACCAGGTTTCAGAAACATGGGTTACTTATGTAAGCTTTCCATGTATTAAATCTTAGTCTGTAATGTGAGTGCTCTTCTCAAGTGCACATGAGGTAAGGATAAAATGTTGAGTTTGAGAGGCCTAATTAAGAAAATGGGATGGAATTGGAAGAAGAAAAAAACAGAATCGGAGGGGAATAGGGCTGGCCATGACTGTGCCTCTGGAACGTGGAATTATGATAAGTATGAAAGGGAAGGAGAGAGAGAGAGGGAGAGAGAGAGAGTGAGAAAGAAAGAAGGGGGTAGATATGAATGTGACAGAAATAAAGTGGAGAAAAAATTTAGCTAATGTGTGGAATATGATGAACAATGAAATGTGTAAAGGAGGGACTGGGTAGAGATGCTATCAGAGCAGCTGGGACAAAACCCAGAATTGTCCCAATTAATGGGTTTGGCACTGATTTTAACATTATGTGCCTTTGGGTCTTTTCATTGCAGGGATCTGAGGTATGGACTAGATCAGAAATATAAAGCTTACCAATGGTCAGTGTAGGCCAGACCACTCGGATTCGCTAATCAAACCCTGAAAAGGGCCAGTCTGACTGACTAGATTTGGTAATCACCACCCTCTGACTGGACCGAGAGTCCTATGGGCTGGGCCAGCTGGACCTCACATGTGTCAATCACCCACTTGTGTCCATCTTTGTACGAAGCAGAACCTGAGTGACCAAGGAACCAGGGTGCAAGTAGATGACACTGACTCCAATGTCCAATCTAATTATGAATCATAATTTGAAAGGAAAATAAAATAAAACCATGAATCATATTCGCAGAAAACCCACAACCTTTAACACAAAGATCCATACCTGTAATAACAGAATAATAAAGAAGACATTTGATATACCTGACTGGAAAAAAAGTTACTCTTATGCTTCTCTTTGAGATTCCTTAATGGAATGCTTATGAACAACAGAAATCTATTTATCACAGTTCTGGAGGTTGGGAAGTCTTGGACCAAGAAGCTGACAGGTTTGGTGCTAGTGAGGCCCCTTCCTGTTCATAAATGGCACCTTTTCACTGGAACCTCACCTAGAAGGGGTAGGAGGGCCCCCTGGGGTGTCTATTATAAGGGCGCAAATTCCATTTCTAAGAGATCCAAGGCTCTGCCTCCTGCAACAGTATCCTTTATCCAAAATACTTGGGGCCAGAAGTGTTTCAGATTTTGGATTTCGTTTTTCAAATTTGGAATATTTGCATTATATATACATCCCACTTGTATCTCCTGAATTAAAAAATCTAAAATCTTAACTGCGGCAATGAGCCTTTTCTTTGAGTGGTGTGCCCGGGATGCTCAGAAAGTTTTGGAGATTAGAGCATTCTGAATTTCAGATTTCCAGATTTAGATTGTTCAGCCCTTCTCATCACATGGGGATTAGTATGAATTTTGGGGGGATGCATACGTTCAGTCATAGGACCCCTACATTATTTTATAAACCCATCTTCAACTGGTTTCAGGTTTTCCTTAGTATTTTATATCTTATACCATATGGACTGGGTGATTTTTCAACTCTTAAATGGGCCCTCTTAAAAATAAATGTGGGTGTCCACAGCTGCCTGGAAATAAAACATCACAGGCTCTTCTGACTCCTGGGAGGGCGGGCAGAGACAGACAGTTCCACACCTGACATCGGCTTCCTTTTGTTTCCTTCAGGGCCTTTGCCCTATATCTCTCAAAACCTCTTCAATATCACTTGAAACCACTTCAGACTTTTCAGGGCCAGTAAAATGCTCCCACAGCATAAATAGTTGTTCCTGTCAAATTGGTTAGACTGTGTCTTAGGGGAAGACAATATTAATGTCTTTTTCTTTACGCCTTACAAGCAAAACTTCATTAAGGCAACCAGCAAGTCATAGAAACATATTTCTCTGGTGTGCTTTTGTTGTCATGTTACTGGAAGTAAATGTCTCCGATGCTGCCGATGCTGGTATAATGGAAACCTAAGTGGATGATGGTGTTTCTATCCCAGGTGCTAAGGGCTTCTTAGCACCTCTCCTGGTGCTGTGGACTCCTTGAATGTTCTTGTGTTCTTACCGGCTGATAATAGGGTCATTCTTCTCAGGGTCCCAGTGGCCGCTGAAAGCTGTTTGTGAGAAGCCAGTCCGTGACAGTTTCGAGAAGTTCTAGACAAGGGCAGGCCCTGAATGGCAGGGGACCGCAATTTACATTTGCTGTGTGCCTTGCCTCAGGTGCCTGGCATGATGTCTCAATCCCAGAGGCTCTTGAAAGGCAAAAGGCAGCCACAGGCAAACAGGAGAAACAGAACCAATCTGTTTCATGCAAAGGTGTTTACTCTGCATCCTCGCCTTAGAAATGCTCAAATCCCACTAGGGGGACAGAAGGAGGCTTATAGAAACATATTGTGAGCAGAGCAGACAGAGTGTAGTGATTTTCAAAAATCTGCCGTAACCTTCTGGTTCATTTTTTGTTTCCCCGAGGGCAAGAGAGTGAGATTTTGTATTTTTCCTTATGTAGGAATTTGCATCCCGATGAGGCATTTATACCTTGGCTCGGTGGTTGAATATTTGACGAGAATGCTGATGTTTCCAGTGTGAAGATAATTTTGGAAACCGGGCTATTTCGATTGAGCGTGGAGAGTGTGCTTAGTCAGCATGGAGGCAATTTATGCATTTTCTAGATGAGCTTGTGTTTAGGTGACGTGTAACTAATTGTTTGACATTCATGAAAGAGAGTGCATAGCGCTCACAGGCACGGGCTTGGGAGCCAGACTGCCTGGGTTTCAATCCATCCAAGGCATGTGATCTTGGGTAAGCTATTCAACTTGTTTATATCTTGGGTTTCTCATCTTGAAAATCATTCAACATTCATTTGTAAAGGGCTCAAACTGGCTCTGGTCTCTAGCAAGCTTTCTATACGCATTTGTTATAAACAGATGCACACACACACACACACACACACACACACACATGCAAAGACTTGCTCTTGTCCTACCTACATCATCAGCCAATGGTTGTTTTTAGATTTCCAGATTAGTATGAGAGCAAAAATGATTAGGTTACATAGTTTGCATCTGTTAGGTTAAGTCCAAGTTGTAGCTGAGCCCTTCACTCCTGAGATGTGCATATCCCTACATTGTACCTTTTAGGTGAGAGCTTACTAACACCCCTACCCGCTTTCCCCACCCCACTTGAATTTAACTTTGTTTTTCTCTCATGTGGGAGTGTAGTTCTTCATATGTAGTTTCATGTCAGCATGAAGTACATTGGATACTTTTCCGTTTTTGTGATACCTTACTAAGGAGAATTTTCTTCAACTCCATCCAGGTAAATGTTCTTCAACTTTATCCAGGTCAAGGTAAAAGATATAAAGTCTCCATCATTTTTTATGGCTGAATAGTACTCCATGGACTCCATGGTGTACATATACCACAGTTTATTAATCTGTTCATGGGTTGATGGGCACTTGGGTTGTCTCCACATCTTGGTGACTGAGTATTGAGCTGCAATAAACATTCTAGTGCCAATGTCCTTATGGAGCCAACTGGTTTTATCTTCAACGAGCCCCTTAACCTCTGTAGCTACGCTTCATCTATACAGGAAAGGGAGAAAGAAAGGAACGATGGAGCTGTGTGTTGGTTGTACAGTCTGTGATTCCATGTTTGGGGTTTAGGATTGGTGGTGAAGATAAGAGTACTATGAAAACGACAGAGACCATAAAGACGTAGAGGGTGATGCTTCAAATGTTTTCCCATTCTCCCAGTATTTGAGAGCAAGGAACCGTATGTGGGTAATCTTGAATTCAGGAGTTTATGTCTACCCAGGCATCCAGCAGATAAAAAAGGAACAGCAAACTCTTATGAACCCTAAGACATATTTCCATCAAAAACGAAAGCTTTATAATCCAGACTGTGTCAAGCTTGGCTAACATTGAGATTAGGAAATATCTATACCTTAATCAGAAGAAAGAAAATGCTAAAGGTTTAAAAATGGCAGGGAAGCTTGGCAACTATCCAGGCTGAGCTATGTCGCTGAGATACAGGTTGTTAAGCAAACTTCACTGATACCCCGAGGGAAGAAACCGAAATAAAGTAACTGAGCCGTAAGATAAATTCCACAATATTTGGAGAATTCACCTATTACAAAACTGAAGAAAATTTAAATTTTCAAGTTGGATTGAAAAGGAGAGACAATGCAAGGACTTTACTATTTCATTGCAAAAAAGAGTGATGCACCTTACAAGGTATAACTTAAATCAAGTCTGACTATAATTAGGAGTCTGAAAATATTTTTCAATTTTTATTTTCCCTTTATTCTTCGGTTGTAATGAAAGGTGTGATTTAAGTACGACCTTAGCTTTGTTAGTGACTTTGAGCTCTTCGTAAAGAAAGGAACGGTGCTGGAAAGAGCCATGAATAAATAAAAAGTCGGTGCAGATTTGCAAATATTTTCTCAAAGTTCTAAGGGTCACTGAAGTATTGGGAAACGAGGGGAAAGGAATAGATCAAAAATGAGCATCAGCAAAAAATGAAAAGTTTAAGAGAGGCAGGAAAATTTAATTAAATTAAAGTTTGCTGAAAGGGTCAAGATGTCATAAGAACCACATGAAGTAGAAAGACCTTTGAGAGAGGACGAGGCATTCCAATAAACACAAAGGAGAGCTGCGATAAGACTTGAAGTGGATAAGGCTGTGAACTTACTGTTCTCTGAACAGGCTGATTTTCAAAACCCAGGCAGGGTCTTCACTATTAGAAAGTCATGAAGACCTTTTTAAAAAGCCTGGGATATTGTATTCGGTTTGAGGCATTTCGTTGCTGGGAAGATGAAGGCGAACGGAGATGGGAATTCAGAGTGTAAAAAGCACAAACACAACAAAAGCATTTCATGGTCCACGGAGGACTGACTTTTCAGGAGAAAATATGAATAAATAGAATAAATAACAGCTTGGCTTACCAAGTTTAAAGAGGGAGGTGATATGATGCATGCGCCTAAAATTTAACAGTGCAAAACTCGTGGTTGCAGAGTCTCATTTAAATTCCATCAACTTATTTAGTAATCAGTGTGATTCTATCTTTCACGTTAGGGGCAGACTTTTTGGTTAATATTTGTTGTATATATGAAATATTTATACACATACACACACACATAGGTAGGGTGTGTGTATAACCACTAAGTGTTCAATCTTCCTTTCCTTTCCCTACATTTCTTTTTTGAGTTGGTGACCTCTGAGTCTACTGAAAATGGAGCTTCCCTTATTTTTTCTGAGGAGATTTAAGGACCACACTTGATAGCCTGAACTCAAGGTTGCCCATCTCAGCTCCAGCTAAAGAGAGCTGTTGTTATTTTCCGTAGGGGGATCCAGTACAATCATTTTAGAGTTTTGCTTTTGCTCACAGGGAGTTATTGAGCTGGCCAAGGCAGGAGTGATATTATTGCTAGTCTTTACAATACTAATGGAATTAGGTATATGCTGTCATTTTACTCTGGCTGTGAGAGAGATGAGAAAGTCAGTAAAACAAACAGATCCACTGAAATAAATTATTTAACACACATAAACAGGTAAAAGGCTGAACATATACAAATTAAATATTGTTGGAGCTGAGATGTGGCTGTTTTCTCCCATTTTCTACTTATTACCCAATCATTCTCACCCCTACCTTATTCCAAGCCTTTTACATAGTAGAGGCACTAAATTTTTTTTCCCGAAAGATGTATGTTAGTGCTTTGACAGATAGAGTGGTTCAGGGAGTATTGGGTGTTGAGTTTTGAAATGGTAGGATGTTTTTAGCCTTATTTAAAATCCTTTCTGGCTGTGGAAGCCATAGATTCCCACGTGCTATGGTTGAGTAGCTATATATGTTCCATCAATGAGCGCCCTGGGCTGAGGAGTTAAGCAAACGTTGTTTTATGCTGCCAGCTGGGCTTCAAAATGTGGCAGTCCCTGTGTTCGTAACCGACTGGTATTTTCCAAAAAATATAAAAGCTGTCATATTTTCTATCAGCGTGTGACCAATGAATCATTAAGACTCACTCCCTAGCACAGACCATAACAAAAAGATGTTCCTTTGCTGTGGATTGAATTATTTTATGGGGAGGATTTTCAAAAAACTGTTTTCAGCACAGTAAGGATGACATTTAATGCACAGCAAGTATTCATAGAAGCGATCACAACGAAGTCAAAATGAAGTGAATCTTGGAAAAAAAATTTTTTTTTGAAAGTGGCAGTTACTGTTTGATAACGAGGAAGAACAAAACAAAATTAGAGAAGGCCGTAACAGCTCCCAGTGACCAGCAGGGGTCGCCCAATAACCAGGGAACAAACGTAACGAGGCTTGCAAATTCTCAGCGCTGAAACACAGGACGTGAAACGCTCCCTCGCGAGGTATCAGGCTGCACTACCCAGACGCACAGAGAACTCACTCATAATGCTAACTCAGAACTGAAAAACAGCAATTTCACTTCCCAGAAATGATGTTCTTGGCTAGGGAAGGGAGAAGACCTCAGGGTCAACTCCAGGGCTCTGCTGCGATCGGAGGAGTGAAGAAGAATCACGCAGTCAGTTGGGAGCAGAGTAGGAGGGAGTGGAGGATCCCGGAAGCAGGAGAAGCTCCCAGCGGAGTTCAGATGCCATTGATCTAACTTCAGAGCCCAGAACACAGTGCCCAGCATCCAGCCAGGCTTTCTTTGCTGTGTTCAAGTACGAACATTAAAAACTGTTCCCGATCCCTTATGTTTCAAAGGTTTTTGTAAAATGCACTTTTTTAAACATTAAAAAGAGTTGAGATCACCAGATTTTCCCACAATGATTCTTCCATTCTTCTTACTTCTTACTCAAGTGCTTCTTTTTCTCTTTAAATGGATGAAGTAAATAAAAAGTGTGTCTCCCTATCTTTTTTTTTCCCCTTTGGATTCCTGAGTCCTTCTCTGAAAGGACGTTGAAGGGGACATAGTAGCAACCACGGAAGCTGTCATTATGGGGTGAGGACAGAGTCAGGCTGAGCCCTGAGCTGTCACTCAGCATGTGGGTGTCAAAGGGGCTTTACAAGGCAGATACCACTTTAAGGATGAGGAAACACAAGATCCTAGGTTTGCCTGATGCATATTCTTAACACTCAGGCTCTTTTTTTTTTTTTCCAAATTAAAATGAAGGTACAAATGTTTAGGTTACATTGTTTTCATTTGTAAGGTAAAGTTCAAGTTGTAGTTGAGCCTGCACCCAGGGGACGTACTGAACACCCTCACTCTGTGCACATTAGGTGAGATCCCGCCAGGAGCCCTCCCCAGTCCTTCTCCCCTTCCCTTTGCTAGACTCTCTTTGTGTTTTATCATTCGTGTGGGTGTGTAATTGTTTATATATTGGTCTCATATTAGCATTAAGTACTTTGGGTAATTTTTTTCTATTCTTGAGATACTTTACTAAGAAGAACGTGTTTCAGCTCCATCCAGGCAAACCTAAAAGATGTAAAGTCTCCATCTTTTCTGATGATTGAATAGTACTCTATGCTATACATATGCCTCATTCATGGATTGATGGGCCTTTGGGTTGCTGGCTCTTTTGACTGCAAATTTCAGGCCAGAGGGACAAAAGAATATTAAAATCCATCCACTCCCACTGCCTGTCTGACACCAGTATTCTTTTCTAAAGCGTCTCGATCAGCTGGCCTCCTCGCCTTAGTTATAACTTGTCATTATGGGGACACATAAATCTATTCTGTTTTTGGACAGCTCTGGCTATAAGAACATGTGTCACATAGTCAGTTGGGAAAAGGCATCCAGTAAGTAGTCTTTTCCACTCGCTGAAGCATTTTCTTCTAGTGGATCAAGAGGACTGAATTCCCTTCAGGCCAGTGCTTCCTACATTTGAAGGGAGGTTATTCTGCTTCGGTCCAGTTTCCTTTCTATTAAATGCACTGAGATCTCTCAGAGGTCTTTATTTTATTTTTTAAACATGGCCTCATTTTCAGTCTTCCCTCCACCTGATTGAACCACATCTGTCCATGTTCTTCCTAACATGTGGTGTCAAGAACAGGGTGAGGCCAGTGTACTGGGGGCCTATCACCTCTGTTTTTAAGATACTGTGCTCCTATTGATGCCTGTTTTCCAAGAAACATTTAAATCGCTATTTTTTTCTCCTACTTGTTGTTTATTTTCTCTTTATTTCCCAGAAAGGATAGGTTTTGGAGGTTTTTTGGCTGGATCCCAGAATCAGATAAAAATGCACAACTATATAATGAAAAATAACATAGTTGGAGCAAGTAACAAAAGGTAAACATGTTTTTGTTAATATTAGTTGCAGTGGTAGATGATAGCAGGATTCAACTCCCCAAAACGTGAATTGACCTTCCATATAACATCATGTGACAATGGTGCTCTATGACTTGTGGTGAAAATATTAGGCTGGGTTTTTATGTTCATCCCCAGTTTAGGAATTAAAGTCCTGGCCAGTTATCACTATACTTAAATAAAAACTCATATTTAAATAACTTTAGAGATACAGATTATAGAAACAATATGCTAAAGCCATTGCCTTTTTATGAACAATTATCAAGTATAATTTTAAAAACTTTTCTGCTATCCCAAGAGAGTGTTTTGAACAAGTTGGAAAATGTATTAAAAGAATATCATGCAAAGTGGTGACTGAATTAATGTTTCTATTTTATTTCTAAGAATAAATGGAGAATCTTAGAATATTATATGCAAATAATCTGAACTAAGATCGCATACCATGTCGATTCAAAGTTACTCAAGTTATTTTATAGGCATTAAAAAACCTTGTATTATCATTCTTAAATTTCATAAATAGACAAAGTCTATTAGCACACAGTTGCACCCAGATGACATAAATTTTTAATATGGTTAAACTCCATTTGAATGTATGCCAAGGCAGAAGCAATAATTAGCTTATTTTGAAAATTACCCTTTTAATCTTTCCCATTATTGGATAGCCTCTAACAAAGAGAGCACTATGAAGATTTTCATGTCTGACCTCTTCGATCATAAAATTGAGGGTCTGAGCTTGACATTTAGACCTTTTGCTGACCCAAGGCAAATAAGACCTTCTTTAGGGCTTGACCTGAAATACACTGAGCAAACACTTTGAAGAATGATAATAGAGTTTAGGCCATAGAGCAGAAGAAGGTAGAGAACAATGATTTAAAAACACTTTCTTGCTCCTAACAAGAAAGAAGCCATGAGAATGCCAAAAGATAGATATCAGGAAGGATGGAAGTTGAGTTGCATATCTCACAAGGGATTCAATACCACTGAATACCATTCAATACCACAGCCCATTGGGTCTTAAAAGATGGCTATAAAGAGGTTTAAAATGCAGGTAATGGCTTGGCACCTGTAGCACAGTGGTTACAGCGCAGGCCACGTACACCGAGGCTGGTGGATTTGAACACAGCCCAGGCCAGCTAAACAACATGACAACAACAACAACAAAAATAGGGATATTGTGGTAGGCACCTGCAGGCCCAGTTACTTGGGAGGCTGAGGCAAGAGAATCCCTTAAGCCCAAGAGTTTGAGGTTGCTGTGAGCTGTGACGCCATGGCACTCTACCGAGAGTGACATAGTGAGACTCTGTCTCAACCCCTCTTCCCCCAAAACCAAACTTCAGGTAAATTGGGAGGGCATCCAAATAAAATGGAGGCCTGTACGCACCTGAAATCCAAAGAAGAGGCACCATTACTGCTATGGTTTAATGTATCCCCCCAAAAGCATGTGTTAGGAACTTAATCCTCAGTGCAATGGTCTCCTGCTCTATTGCCCTCTCTTTGTCCTTCCATCACGGGATGATGTGGCAAGAATACCCTCAACAGATGCCTTTCCCTCAGTCCGCCCAGCCTCCAGAACCAGAGCTAACACATTTGTGTCCATTATAAATTACCCAGTCTATAGCACAGTAAATCCTCACTTAATGTCATTGATAGGTTCTCGGAAACTGTGCCTTTAAGCTAAATGATATATAACAAAACCAATTTTTTAAAATCAATGTTATAATGAAACCAAGTTGAACATGATGATGTTATGTTATTTGAGGACCCACTGTACATCATTTCACTTAAAGTTGAAGTTTCCCAGAACCTATAGATGTTATTAAGTGGAGAATTGCTGTATTCTGCTATAGCAGCAAAAATAGACTAAGACAGTTACCAAGTGTGGCCTGTCAACATGGGCACTGTAGAGGAGAAAAAAAAAATGAAGATGGACTGTTCTTAAGCAGGGATGGCTTCACAAAGTTGTAAATTTTTTTTTTTTTTTGTAGAGACAGAGTCTCACTTTATTGCCCTCGTTAGAGTACCGTGGCATCACACTGCTCACAGCAACCTCCAACTCCTGGACTTAGGTGATTCTCTTGCCTCAGCCTTCCAAGTCCAAAGGTGGATTACGGGGGCCTGCCACAATGCCTGGCTATTTTTGTTGTTGTTGTTGCAGTTCAGCCGGAGTGGGGTTTGAACCCATCACCCTCAGTATATGGGACCGGTGCCCACCCACTGAGCCACAGGCACTGGCCGAAGTTGGAGATATTATGGGATGTAAAGGGAGGCCATTTTTGCTATTGGCAAACCTTAGTGGGGGTGGGGCAGATATGTAGGGCACAGAGGGATTAAATCGAGAGTCCAGGCCAGTGGGACATTAACAAATATGCCATAATCAAAGACTTAGAATGTACTTGGAGTAGATTAGAGGTCACAAATTCAAACATCAGGGGTGAATGTGGAACATGGATGAACCAACTGGCTTTCCCTCTCTGCTTTTGGAACCTAGACACTCCTAGGTACAGAAATCTGGGTAAGCCTTCTGGAGGATGAGTGATTGTATGGAGCAGAGACATGGCCTCTAGTTGTCCCTCCTTAGACCTAACAGCCTGCCATACAAGGCACAGAATGAAGCCATTCTAGGCCATCCAGCCTCAGCCAAGGAGTGAGCTGACCACAGAGATTAGCCACACCAGCTAAACGAGAACTGGCCAGATAACCCAGGAAATGATAAGAAACAATAAATTATTATTACTTTTTAAAAGATAAAACACTTTATTATTATTCTTAATTTCATAACTGGAAAAAAAATCTGTTTTTTCAATGTAATACTACCCTGATGATGTTACTTATTTTATTTAACTTTTGTTTTTTAAAGAGATGGTGTCTCATTCTCTTGTTCAGATTGGAGTGCAGTGGCAGGATCACAGGTCACTGCAACCTCAAACTCTTGGGCTCAGCCTCCTGGGTAGCAAGGACTGCAGGCATGCACCATTGTACCTGGCTAATTTTTAACATTTTTTTTGTAGAGATATGGTCTCACTATGTTGTCTACATTGGTCTTGAAGTCCTGGCCTCAAGCAAACCTCTTGCCTCTTGCCTCCCCGGATACTGGGATTATAAGCATGAGCCACTGTGCCTGGCTGACATTACATTTTATTACAATTAAATACAGTTTAAATTTATGACAAAATGAAAGCAATGCTTAGTTTATTCTGAGAAATTACCACTTTAATCTTTCTTTATTACTCAACAGCTAGAAAAATTCTTGTATTATAAGATAAAGGAGAGTGAGATAAAATATATACTGATGAAATTGGAAGGAATCTTTGAGCAAACTGTTGGTGCACATTTATATTTCCCACTGTGTGTCCTGGAGCCTGGGCTGCCACAGTTTTACAGATGAATTCCTGAAGGTTAAGGCATCTTAGATTTTCACCACCTTAAATGCCAGAGGAAGCCTCAGAGGTTGTTTAATCCAGAGAATGCTAACTGATCTGAAGGCCAAGTTTGGCCAACAGATATGTTTCATTAGGCCTACGTAGTTGTTGTGAAAAATTTAAAAAGTTTGAACTAGTTAATGGTGCCAAAGTTTGGAAAGTGGATATCTAAATTAAAAATATTTCTAAATATTCTTGAAAAATTTGGAAGGCGTGGGGCAGTGCCTATGGCTCAAAAGGGTTGGGCAAGGACCCTATGTGCTGGAGGTGGTGGGTTCAAACTCAGCTCCAGCCAAAAAAAAAAAAAACAAACGAAAAAATTGGAAGGTGTGGAAACATTAAGCTTGCATGACAATTTTAATTTATCAAAAGTGAATATAGTCTTCAACATCGAAGCTGAATACCCTTTCAGCGGGACAGGAGCTCTCCATGTCTCCAAGGAAGCCACCCTTCTTGCCTTAGTTTGCTTCACTTATCCATGTTGTACACTCAGTTTCTGTTAAGTATGGGGACTTGTTACCTCTGATCTACTTCAATCCACTCAACCTTTGCAGATAAGCAAATGGAAGCTCAGAGAAAAGTGACTCTGTCATCAGCCAGTGATCAACTCTTAAAATACTGATGTAAATATAAAGGATTATCAGCTGTGGAGCTGATGCTAAATCGCCTTCCCACCTGGCAGGGGCTAAGGGAGGTGTTAACTATGAATGGTGTGTGAATAGAACTGAAGAGTCTGGGGTTTCTTGGGAAAGAAAGGCTGGAGAGCAACTTGCAGAAGCCAGGGATCAGTGTGAGGGCCCTAAGTGGCTAGAGGGCAGGATCCCCCGAAGGAAGAGGAGAACTAAAAGAGGACAGAGCAGGCAAGGAAAACAAACGTTCCTTGCTTCATCATTTCATTCCTCATCGGCCACTTTGGGCTGGAAGTTTCTTCCGGGAAGACATTGTGCTACTGATGATGTTGACAGACTTTAAATTGCATGAGAGTCTCTCGAAGACATAAGAGCAACTGTGAGATTTCAGCTGTATGAATGGCCAAGTCTTTATTTAAAGATAAAGAGTTTAGAGTTTTCCCTATGTCTACTCATGAGGCAAGACTTGTCATTATTTCTTGAATTGTCTGCTTTCTCCAATCTATTTCCCATTGTCACTCCCTGACTTGAGATCACCTCATTTTAGCCGCCTCTGAACAGATGTCTGTATCTGTGGTGTGCTCTCACTGGGATGAATTATCAAACATGTCCACAGATTGGTCACTGCTTCAGAGCTGCAATGAGGTGATAGCTGTGTGATGCCTGATTGTTAGGCTCTAATTTGTAGACAATCTATTGGGAAGTGCTAATGGCTTTTGCAAGAATGATACTTGGAATCCACATGCTAGGTCTAGGAAGCAGAATTTGCTAATGGTGATTTTGCTAGCATTTTAATCTTACATTTTATTGATAGAGTATAAGGTGGTTGCGATTGGGGAATACGAAGGTTAGTAACCCTAGTTGGTATGTTCCAAGGCCTACTATGACTCTACTGTAGACAGACTGATGAGAACCATTGCCATTACCAAGGGCATTTCCAGTGAAGGAATGAAAGACTCACTAAACATCCCACAGCTTAATGT
The DNA here is from genome assembly GCA_963574575.1 of Galagoides demidoff. NCBI lineage: Eukaryota > Metazoa > Chordata > Mammalia > Primates > Galagidae > Galagoides > Galagoides demidoff. The sequence continues at coordinate 21,567 of CAUYQV010115251.1, forward strand.
TCTTGGTTAATAATAGATTCGTTGAGCTTGTTAGAGCAGAGAGCGTCTGTTTGTGTCCGTGTCCTCAGTTTCAGCAATTCTCAAACTTAGTCCTTGTGTACTAATTCCCAGCTTTCAACTTGCTCCCATCTAATTCTCTTTCCAAATAGCTAAATGGATAATGTTTTAACCACCAAAATTTAATGATAGCATGTCTTCTCTTTAGCAATGCTGACCTTTGATCTCAGGGTGAATCCCAGGCTCCTCACTCCCATTTTACTGACCAGCCTTACTGTCCACTTCCTTCTCCTTCACATTTTAAAATGCAGCCACACAAAATTGCTGTTAATACCTAGATTAAGCCTTGGCGTCTCAAGCCTCTTGACTTTTGCTCATTTTGTGTGTTTTCATTGCATGAAATGCATCTTTCCCACCTCTGTCTATCTGGCTAATCTCTGTCCATTCTTCAGATCTTGGCTGATAGGTTGTTGCCCCTAGTCTGCGTTGGTTCACCTTCCCACGTGTTGCCATGATACCTTGTCCTACACTTTTCATGTGGTTTCATGTAGTTATTATGCTGTCTGGTAAAATCATATTTACTTTTGTGTATCTTCTATTTTTTAAAAATTTCAGAATGTCAGGGGTTATAGATGCTTCGTTTGAAATTTTTTTTGTACAGACAGAGTCAAGTTGTACACACACATTTCCCCTTCACCCAGACAGAGTGCACTGTACCCAACGGGCGGGAATCTAACCATACCTTTCTCCACCCTCCCCAGCTTGATTTTCAGTGAGATTTACTCCCATATGTGTATATATCTCCTATTTGACTATACATTCTGTCAGGCCAGGGATTGTATCTAACTTGTTCATGGTTTATCGTTTAGCAGGTGGTAGCAAATATTAATAAATTAATAAATATTGGCTGATGAGTGACTAAATTAGTAAGAAGAAGCACAAATATTTAAAAATGAGTCAAGCAAACAAAGCCAACAAGACAGTGGTTACTCATGATATTTCTTATCTTAGAGGTAGCTGTATGCTTATATTTTAAAAAACAACTTTTCCATGGCCATGGTGAGATGAAGTAATTGGCTAGTGACTTTGACATGAACACTCTAATGCATATTAATTTCCTCTATGTTCTACAACCTTTATGATCCTGCAGTTTAAAAACTCAGTAGTTGAAAGACTTTAATAGACAGTGTCTTCCAACAACTATATTTCTACATACATTGGCCACTTATCCATTGCAAGCTTGGGGAGTCTTTGGGCTGGCAAGGGATTATATTAACCCAGACTATAATCATTTTTGTTTTTGGCATAAATAAAGTCAAGCAGTTAGCAAGAGGTCAAAGGCCCTAGCAGCCGTTTCAGTACAATTTGAATGGATGCAGATGAAATTATGGAGTCACATTTTACTTGTTGGATGCTGTCCCAGTGATGAGCTTAGTCACGTCAGAGAGTTCAGAGAGATTGGACGTGGAGGTAGGGAGAGGTTACATGGTTCTAAATAATTACTCCATGGCACGATGGGCTTTCTTTTGCTCTGACCCACAAAGAGACTAGCTCTGAACCTCTCTGACCATATGATTCTATGTGTATTTAAAAAAATTCTCCAATGTTTCCAAAACATTAATTATATTCTCTTTGCAGAGTTTTGCACTTTTGCAGCTGGTGGGGTGGGGAGGAGAGGTGGAGAGAGATGGAAGTGGGGGGAATAGTTAATTCAGACCCTGTAATTATTTCAGGACTGGAAACAGAATTGAAATGACCCAGATGGTTAGCCTAATAAAGCTGATCTAAAATTTATGCCAAGAGGAATCAGAACCATGCTTCTCTCTCTATGGAGTGAGTGAGTGTGTGTGTGCGTGTGTGCTTGTGCATGCGTGATTGAGTTTTGCCAAAGAGGGCTTGGAGTTCTTGGAATGGCAGGTTAAGACGGACATGTGTAGGAAAGAAGTCACAGCAAAACACAGAGCCTTTTCCTGCTGCAGTCTCCACAGCCCTCTCAGTTGTACCAGTATGAAAAAATCCCCTTTCCTTTGGATTTTAAAGCAGACTCTATTTTCTGGGAGTGCATTGTGCCTTTGGATTGGGTGCTTAAGGGAGATCCAAAAGAATGGGGGACATCTAGACTGCTGACTCATGCCAGGGCATTTGTCCAAAACTCTGTTTCTAGCAGAAGTCACATACTGTGCAACATTTGGGAGCAACCGTGACAGTCACCTTGCCTCCGAACTTTGGTTTACCAGTTTCAACTGACATAACTGTGTATTAAAAAAATTCTCCAAATGTTTCCAAAACATTAGTTATATTCTCTTTGCACTTTTGCAGCTGGTAGGGTGGGGAGGAGTGGTGGAGAGAGATGGGGTGGGTGAATTTTTTATGCCAGGAGACAAAGGGCAAGGGTAGGGCTCAAAACCCGTATTGAATTTACTGAGGCTTTAGAATAATAAAAGGAATTTTTTTCTTTTAAGTAAAGGACTTGATATATGTAAATCTTCAGAACAGTGCCTAGTGCATACTACATCCTAATTGTTTATTAGCTGGTATTATTTTATTAGCCATTTAACATCTTAGCTGTGAGTCTTACTATGCTTATAAAACAAAGGTATTTCTTTAATAAACATAAAGAGCTATGGGCTTTGGCCGGCCTTGAAGGGAGCCTGACCTGAGAACTGACTGTGGCAAATGTGCCACCTTGGGTACTGGAGAATAGCCTTAATGTTCTTACTTGCAAAATAAATGTAGAACAGTGTAAAGTATTTCTAGGTGGAAAAAAATAGCATTTACTGCCTTTGTACTATGGGTTACGATTGTGTGGTATTTTACGTATATGTCTTCATTTAATCCTCACAATGCACTTCTGAATTTGGCTTTATTAAGACATTGAAATTCATAAAACCCAGGAAACTTCTTAGAGTTAGCAACTAGTTTCACATTTTTGAGCGCCTCTCGTGTGCTGAGCTTTCTCCAGGTCATCTCTCCTCATTTCCTATGGATGCACTGCAGGTGTATTATTATTCTTCAAGTCTAGAAATGAGGCAAATGTGGCTCAGCGATTCACCAAGATCCCCTAGCTGGGAAGTGCTGGAGCAAAGATTTGAACTCATGGCTCTTCAGCTTTAAAATCTGTGATCTTACAGATCTTACAGATTTGAAATGGAGCTGCCTTGTGAGATTGCCTTCCTATATTAAGCCATATTGGTTCTAGTTCTACTCGACTGAGTCCGAGATGCATTTGCTTGATAATACATTCTACTGACATTATTTAAGGGAATAAAAATCATCCTAGGGAAAAGCATGCTCCAAAGCACAGCTCGCCACATGTGTGGAGGAGGAGAAATTAAGAAGAAAGCAAATTGATGAGGGCTTCCAAGGACGTGGCAACATAAACAATCTCTAAATCAGAGACGTGATGTGGGATTGGCTAGGGGGAACACAGAGTGTGTTTGTGTGTTGGGGGAACCAGGGAGATTTAAGTAGTGAAGGCTCCTGACTGATAAGGCAAAAATGCCCATTGTCCCTAATCAGACAAATGCAAATCAAAACAGCTCTGAGATATCACCTAACCCCAGTGAGAATGGGGGTCCCAAGGCTGCAGATGCTGATATGGACGAGGAGAAAAGGGGACACTCCTCACTGTGGGTGGGACTGCAAACTAGTAAAGCCTCTATGGAAAGAAGTATGGCAAGTCCTCAAGGAACTAAAAGTAGACCTCACATTTGATCCTGCAATTTTATTATTAGTTATCTACCTCGAAGGAAAAAAAAAATCATTTTGCCATAAGGACATTTGCACCTGGATGTTATAGCAACTCAACTCACAATTGCAAAGATATGGAAACAACCAGGTGCCCATCAACCCAAGAATAGATTAATGAACTGTAGTATATGTACACTGTGGAATACTATTCAGCCATAAAAAGATGGAGACTTTGCATATTTGTATTTACTTGGATGGATTTGGAAAACATTCTCCTAAGTAAAGTATTTCATGAATGGAAAAGCAAGCCTCCCATGTATTCTGTACTAAGATGAAACTAGTAGATTAATGTCTATAGGCCTAGATGAGAGAAAAACACAATTAAAATCAGGAAGGGGGGCCTTGGTAAGTTACCAAGGGTACAACACAGGGGTATATGGCACACTTCCTGGGTGAAGGACTCAAGTAACCTAATTGTAGGTACTCTCTTATTAACAGGGGTGGGGGGGGAGGGAGAGATACATTAAATAAAAACAAAACAAAACAAAACAAAAAAGCCAAGGCTATTGCTCACAAGGGCTTCCTCTCTGATGTGCAGGGGTGGGTTAAGGATAGGCAGTGGGACTGGGCAGAGCGACCATCCCAGACACATCCTGCTGCTCAGTGGGCAGGGTCAAGTGTATTCCCTCCCTGGCCTTGTATTTGGGAAGAGATTGCCTTGGGAAATACATTGGAAGCAGGAGGGTGGCGGGATTGTTCCTTTGGTTTGAGTTTGGACTCCCTGGCTCCCGCTCGGCTGCGGGGCTCACCCTGATGAATTGCTCATAACGACAGCATACATCTCCTGGGCTGGACAGCTCACCCGAGCTCCAGTTCAGCCTCTTTTCTTCTTGTGTAACTCTGAGAAAGTCATTCTACCTCACTGAACTCTGAAGATAACAGTGATCACCAACCTCCGAGGGATCCTACGAGGAATAGCTAGTAAACATGAATGTAAGTGCTCCATAAATGTTAAGCAAACGACATCAATCCTCCCGTGGACTGTGGTGTGCCTATCCAGTCTGCTCAATCTCTCTTCAGTGACACAAACCCAGGGCCTCAGAAACACAGTTTAAACCACAACCACAAAGCAGATCATGTTTGGGGGTATCAAGTGAGAAGAGCAGGAAAGTGGAAAGATGTAAAGCTGAAAACCCACCATTAACTCTCTGTCTTGCCCTGTCCAGTCTGTAGCACGTGCCACTCGATGCTTCAGCCACCCTTCTGTGTGAAAGTCTCTCCCTCGGATCGCAAATCCTCACTTGTCTCTGTCTTTCTAAACAAAATTCCATTTTGAACTTTATGATATAAATTTTTGCATATTTCCAAAAGAAAAATTGTGCTGGAAGTGCAGAATAAAGACAGTGGATGCTTTTGCCCAGTCCTCCTCTGTGCCTGGTTCAAACAGAATTGCTCAGCTGTTGGCAGCGATCTGCGAAGCCGCTGGCTACCCTGGGTTCTTAAATGCTTCCAAAAGCTGTTGGAAATTGTTGTAATAGGCAGCAGAAGGGGAACAGCCTTGTCTGCTGCAGGGGAATTTGGGGTTCCAGTTGCTGGCTCTTCCTCATACCAGTCACACCTCACATTGGCTTTGGGCAACAAGGCTTCCACTTCTGAGGTTTTACGTTATGTGTTGCTAGTGAAAAATGCCTCCTCTACTGCGATTCCATTCCATCAGTCTTCACTGTACAAATAGTGAACTGATTATAAGCCCAATAGTACTCCCTGCCTGCCTGCCTTCATCAGGCAATACGTCAAGTTCTCTTTTAAGATGGAGTTACCTGTTTTCAGTTACCTGTAAGATATTTAGTTAACTATTTTAAAATTAGGATGGGGAAAAATGCTTTCCTTTAAAGATGGGACTTGTTGATCTCATTTCCAAGCGGAGTGGTACTGTTTCTCGCCCTGTTTTCTGCGACACTTCCTGGTCTCTGTCCACTTCCTTGACTATTACTCCCCAGTCTCTTTCTGCTTCTTCCTCTGCTGAACCTCTCTGCATTTTGGATTGATCCAGTCAGTGCCTGGTTTTTGGCCATCATCTCATTTTGAACCCTCTCCCATTAAATATGGAAAGATCATTAAATATTGATCACCCCCAAACGTATTGCTTGACCCCTGCTTTGATTTTTAAAATTCCTGTACATGTAACAACTGTCCACTTGATTTTTTCCACTTGGTTATTAAATCAAAAGTATCAAATTAACATGTTCCAAACTGAATTTTTGATTTCTCCTCGCCCAAACCTGCTTCTCTCCTAGTCTCTCTCCTATCTTCCTTTTAAAATTATTTATTCATTTATTGAGAGGACGTCTCACTATATTACCCCAGGCAGGAGTGCCATGGCTGGTCATAGGTGCCATCATAGCCCCCTGTAGGCCTCAAACTTCTGGCCACAAAGGATCCTCCCACCTCAGCCTCCTAAGTAGCTGGGACTACAGGCAACTGCCACCACATCTGACTCTGTCCTGATAACAACACCATCATCTGGTGGTTCAGGCCAAACACAAGGATAATCTTAGATTGCTGGTATGTTCATTGGCCAACCCACTAATAGCACCTCCAAAATATATTCTGCATCTCAACACTTCTCATGGTCTAAACTGCCACCAGCATAGTTCAAACCATGCTTATCTCTCTTTTATGCTACAGTGCAGTAGCCCCTAAATGGTGTCACTGCACCAGTGTTGCCTCTGACAGTTTATTCTCCCACAGAGCCCTAGGTAGAATTGATTATTGTTACTGTTTATGTAGCACAGGTGGAGACTTAAAGGAAGTGAGTTTTTCTTGAAGATTATATAGATATAATGAAGGAAGGAGGACTTGAGCCCAGTTCTCTATAGTCCTAGATTCAATTGTTCATTACCTAATCATTTAATTTAGGGTTTAATGTAATATTCTACTAAGGATTCAGGATTCCCTCAAGCTGAACTTCCCCATTCATTAGGTCCAGGTGAGCTCAGAAATCGGAACCACTTCTCTAGGCATTAACAGACTGCTTTTTCCAGGCCATACCCTCGGGGCTGTAGCAAAAGATTCATTCATTTATTCATTAACTTTGAAAAGGTTTTTTTCCACCTACCAAGTCCTGGCCAAAATGTGATAGATATCCCTAGACAATGGGCCCAAGAGAGACATTTCGGATGCAGGTCTCCCCCTTTGCCTGAAGCTCTGGTGCTTTTTACTCCTTGTGTATTCCTTAATGTCTGATAAAAATCCCATCTTACCACTAATCTCTGGTCTGTGGTTTCATTCTTCGAATCCCTGGGACCAAGGACCTACTGAGGAAGAAATTTCAGCAGCTCTAATAATGGGTAATAGTTATATAACACTCACTTTGTGCTGGGTATGAATCCAAGAAGCTCTACATAATTTAAACTCATTAATCTTACAATAACCCAATCAGCTATACACTATTATAATTGCATCCTAACTAGGAGGAAACTGGCACACAGCTGGTGAGTGACTTGGGTAAGGTTATATCGCCAGTGGACAGTAGAGGCAGGATTCAAACCTGGATGCCTGGCTCCAGTTGCACTGTGTTATACTAAACCTCTGTTTGTCAGGGTCTTTGCACACGAACCCCACCCCGACCTGGTTTGGAAGCCGACTGGGAAAATGATGCTGAAGAAGAATAACTTACGCCAGTTTAAAAAAACATGAAGTCTGTGTATGCCTGGAAAAGGCTCATATTAACTCAGGCTGAGTAGTAAGACAGAAAATGCAGCCCCTCTCTGGCCTATTCCGGAGGCTTCTATTGATCTTTAACAGAGGTGCACACGAAATGCAAAAATGCCAAAAGATGGGGTTGAAAGAATCCCAAGTCCCTAGGAAGATGGGATAGAGAGAGAGACTGAGAAAGGAGGGAGGGAAAAACTAGTTCTGTCCCTGCAGGGGAAGTAAGCCAGGTTTCCTAGACTAACTACTTATCAGAAGTTCAAAGGGTTTAACCCTTCCCACCTGTTGTCTCAGGAAAGCACAGGCCTAGTCCAGTTGCCTCCAGGCTCTTTTCACCTTCCATGGTTTTGATAAGCTCCCCCCACCTCCAAATTGCACATTCTCAGCTTTCCCCTAGGTACCCCAGGACTGAGGCCGGGCACCCCGCTGAGAAGTCAACCTACCTACCTCCCACGTCTGTTGAAGCGGTAAGTTTGGGGCAACATGAGCCTTCAGTCTGTTTAGGGGCATTTATTTTACTCTTTGGGTGTTGGTTATTTTATCTGTTCAGTGAACTTGCTATAGGAACAAAAATTATCCAGTACTTCACCGTTCGTGCCTCAGTACAGCTTTTAGATCTATTCTGTTAATATATACATGCTATTTTGGACCCGCATTTTTGAGTTTTAGGTGATATTTACCCCAATGGCAGGCTAAAAATAAACTCCCAAAGTGCCTCAAATATTTTCTCTTTAGTAACATTTCCTCAAAAGACTCTAGCCTGTAAGCTTCTTTCTATGTGAAACAGCAAATCCTGTCAGGTCCCAGGGGGGCCAGTTAGCAGTTTAAAAAACAGTCAGCCTCTCTTGCACCTGTGCTGCGCTTAGTAGATTTATTTAGTCAGAGAAAACTTCAAAAAGGATTGGTGATTTGAACTGAGCCTTGATGAACTGAAAGAATTTTGAATATTGGAAAGAGGAGGCCACCCCCATGCCAGCTCCGCACTGTGACATGCAGAGGAACAACAAGCCCGTTTGATATTCCATTTAACCACTGTGATGCCAGATTCATCTGTGTGTCTTACCACCCACTTCACCTGGGTAATCTCTAACCTGACATCACCCAGGGACAGAATTTTGCTTTTTTTCCCTCCACTTCTTCCTCCCTCCCTCTCCGTCTTTGTGAGTAATTCTTGGTTGATCAGGGCCTCATTATCATTATTGATTAAACCTCCCCATCTCAGTTTGATGTCGGTGAATACCTTGCTCATTTTAATCTGTCTCAAGGCCATGTTTTATGCTTACTATGTTTTAATTTGTCCCTGGATTGTGTTTGCCTGATGCTGATATAAAGATTGAGGACTCTCTCGGGGTGTTTTCTGACTGACACACACAAAAATATATGAATGGTCCTTGAGGGTTTGCCCCGAGGCTCGCAAACAGAACTCTGCAGCAAGCTTCCCCCGGTGGTTGCCTAGGAAGTAGACTCATAAACTAAAGCGGGGAATAAATTTCTATAGTAAAACCTTTAATCTGTTCACATGTTTTGATTCAGGGGTGATTCTTTTCCCCCTTCCCTCAATTCTGACTATTTTTCTTTCCCCGTAGATCTCTGTTGTTCTCCTGACCTTTACAAATATCAATTTTGTTAGAGTTTTTGGTGCATTCCAAGTTATATCATGTGCTATGAGTATGATGCTGTTTTTTGAAATGTTTTATTTTGAAAGAATTTTACATTTGCAGAAAAGTTGCAACAATAGAATAACAAACTCTATGTGCTTTTCACCCAGATTCCCTAATTGTTATCCTTTTTAACTGCATTTGCTTTAGCTGGCGCTGATTGAAATGACCATTTCTCATTCTCTGTATTCTTGCTAGCTCACCACCTTCTTAGAACATAGAAATCTAAAGATTTGCTTTTGATGTGGTGTGGTGGCTCATGCCTATAATCTCTGAACTCTGGGAGGCCGAGGCAGGAGGATCACTTGAGACCGGGAGTTCCAGACCAACCTGGGCAACAAAGTGAGACCCTGTGTCTACAACAAAAGTAAAAATGTGAATCTCTGGATGCTAAGGAGGGGAGGATTGAGGAGTGGGTGGAATTATGATTAGAGAGAAGGGATGCAGAGAGGGGATTGTTAGAGGAAACACAGGAAGCTTTGTAGTAACACTGTACTTCGGTCTTCTGTCGGGGACTCCAAAAACAGTGCTCCAGCAACACCAGTTTCTTCTGAACTGCTCCGAATGCCTTATTTTCCAAATAAACTTGAATGTTCCTTTTCTCTTCTTGGTTGGTGACAACAACAGTATTTCTATTTAGGTGTCTAATAGTGATGCAGAGAATAAAGTCAGGTGTAAAAGTTGCCCTTTGAGACGCTACATGAAAATGTCTAGTGCCTTTCTTGGTGCTGCCACTTGGGGTCCTCTCTGAGCAGGTTTCTGGGGTCACTGCAACACCCCACAGGTCACATAGGCAAGGGAGAGTGTCAATGAAGTGGCCATTGCCTGGCCCTTCACGAGTGTGCAAAGCCTGAAGGGTGCAGCCCCTCGCTTTCTTGCCGGCCTGGGAGGAAAATGAGTAATGTGATTCGAATTGGCAAAAAACCATGATTTTCACTTTAAAAGGGATCTTTTATTCTTGAGCTGAAGCCAATTGAAATGCCCCGAGCCTGGGCCTTTTTATTCAGACAAGAACAATGAGATCAATTTTCAACAGAAAATGAGGGAACGGGAGAGAGATGGCAGCTGAGGTAATAGGCTGTAAAGGACAAAGTTTGGAATTAAATATTATGGTTTAAATAGTCCTGTAATTCAAGCCTCCTCTTTCTCCCCCCCTTCCCCAATCTTGCATTAGAGAAATAAAACAGAAAAACTCCTCACCGCAAAATGGGAGACAATCTTTTTCTAATATAAGAAAATTCTCTCTGCAACATGAATTTGAGCTATAGCTATTTGATTTCTATGGAGATAAAGAGGCAGAGAAGTTAGTGCTGTTTGGAAGGGAATGTAAATGTGGTGTTAAGGAGCCAGGAAGGAAACTTCCCGCATGCTGGCTTATTAGAATTTGCTGTATTTCATCCTGTTTTTTGTTGAGCAGCAGAAGGGAGGCAGGAAGCTTTTTATTTAATTTTTAGGGCAATTAGGGAGAGGAAACCCAGCCTGAGTGACTTTAGACTGTTCATTACCTTCTGGAGGGCAGAAGGCGAGTGCATATTTTAAATGTTAAGATCAGATTATTTATACGTTTCACATTGAGATTCAAGGGCATGGAAGGAATGATAACTTGATTAACAGAGGAAACGGCCTGATGTACACAGCTGCTTTCGGAGTCTAAAGATCAGCGTGGCTTAGTCTCTTCTTGGAAATGGTAGGTCCTGGGGAACCAATAAGGTTTTAAAAAATAAAACAACTTTTAGAAATTTCCCCCGCCCTTCAATTTTTCAAAGAATGTTGGAAAGAGTCCTTCCTAGAAGATCTTGTTTTGCTGGGCTGTAATGACAATTTTAATCCCATACCTTTCCTGAAATGAATTACTGACTCCCCTAGAAGCAGCTGGAAGCCTCTAACATGGGAAAATGTCATTGTTATATGTAACAAGGTGTTGGACTGTTGTGTAAAATGAACACATCTAGATACAAGAGAATTCATGATCATTTCATTTTCTGGCAATAACAGCTGATTACCACCTTGATACGAGGATACAGGCTAACCTGAATTTTCTTTTTTTTTACTTTTTGTTTTGCGTTACTATGAGAGGATCCATGAACAGAACAGGTTACATTAATTTTTTTGTAAGGTGAATTCCAAAGTCCGAGTTGTAGTTGAGTCCTTTACCCAGGAAGTGTGCTGTGTCCCCCTGCACTAAGCCCAATATGGGGTAACATACTGAGCCCCTCCTCCCTTCCCTTTCTTGAACTTAATTTTGTTTTTCTTTCTTAACTTGAACTCTCCAAATCATTTGCTGAATAACCTGCCTGGAGCGTTTGTATGGTTTTCTTTGTGAGGCTGTGTCTGAAAATCTCTATTCATTAAAGGTCTTCTAGGTAAAAGTAACAAAAATTAACACTACCAAGTTGAAGCAAAAAAGGTCTTTGGAATATCCCTCCCCAATACTGAAAAGATTAGACCCACATGGCCCTGAGAAGGATGGGAACCAACTCCCCGAGGGGCCTCGCTGGCGGGAGCCCCTCTCCCTGAGTCCTGCAAGGCTGCGGCTCTGTCTCTGGGCTCTGGTGTCTAGTTCCTAAAGCCATTCCTGGGAGGGAAAATCTGATTCCTCCGGCTTCCGTCAAGTGTTCCCTGAGGACCTCTCAGCTGTGGTGGGAGCTGTTGGAGGGGACGTACTTGGCTACTCACTGCTCCCACCTCCATGGTCATTCTCAGAGGGGGCGCCCGGTGAGGTGGGACCCCTCTTAAGGTTTGTCTATGAAATCCAACCTGGCTTCATGCATAGGAGAAACAGTGTTATTGAACATCCCAGCAGACTTTCAAATCTTAAGGAAGTACATTCCTCTTTGTTTGTATAAAAAAGATAAGCTTCATAGAAAAGCTTGCAAAGTGTAGAAGTGAGGAAGAAACCCTAAGCGAGCTTTATGTATAAGATAAGAATTTGGAGGTGGCCAGGGACTGGACCGGAGGATGAAAGGAGCCCAGCCATGAGGAGAAGGCCGGAATTTACACGGAGTGTACAGTAAACACAGGTGGTGGGCACAGGAAGTGTACTTGGAGGATGCTGAACTAGCCCCAGTCTTCAGTTTGTGGGTGTTTCAAGCAGGGAAGGAGTTGGTGGTGCTAGCAGAATGAAGGATGTCGTGAAAGGGTCTCTCAACGCAGCTAGAGAAGCTCACAAGAACTCAAAGCCAGAGGCAAGTAAGAGAAATATAACATAACATATATACATACAAGTGTTTGTCTCCCTCTGTCTGAGGAATTTTGAAGTTGGGAGGCAAAGCAAATTTTTCTGTGGAGGCAGATGGGAAAGTTTAGACTATATCATCTGAATTTTGAAAGAGAGGCTAACCCCAGCTGAGTTTTGGAATAGGTGAGTAAGAACCACATATATGTTGAATATGGTAATGGAATTTTGAGACTGTCCTTTCAAGGTTTCATCTTGCACCTAAAGCCATGGTGGCTTCACTGGCCTGTATCCTGTATAGACATCATCCTATATATGTCACCATCCTGTATACATCATCATCCTGTATACGTCATCATCCTGTATACGTCATCATCCTGTATACGTCACCATCCTGTATACATCGCCATCCTGTATACGTCGCCATCCTATATACGTCACCATCCTGTATACGTCACCATTCTGTATACATTGTCATCCTGTATGCATCGTCATGCTGTATACGTCACCATCCTGTATACGTCACCATCCTGTATAC
>CAUYQV010115252.1:0-12821 GCA_963574575.1 Galagoides demidoff
GCGGGTGCCTGTGGTCCCAGCTACTTGGGAGGCGGAGGCAGGAGAATCGCTTGAGCCCAGGAGTTGGAGGTTGCTATGAGGTATGATGCCATGGCACTCTACCCAGGGGGATAGCTTGAGGCTCTGTCTCAAAAAAAAAAAAAAAAGAACAAATGAAGATAAATACATTCAGAAAAGAAATCAGACAATTGCTGCAACAAAATATTTAGCAATAATAATAGTAATAATGCAAAGAAAGTAACATTCAAACTGTCAGATAAAAGTATGTCTATTATAGAATACTTTGATCAGTTAACTACTTCTTCTTATTTTGTTTTTTCCAAGGTCTCCAAACAATAGACAACTAATATTTATAAATGAAAGTAACAGATAATTTCAAAAAAACAGATCATGCGAAATCTCCAGTATTTTTATAATTCTAAAATAATTGTGATGTCTCTCTTCTAATTTACTTAATTCTCTGTTGTTGTATTATCAGATTTACAGCTAAGTTTTGTGTGGTAAATAGCACTGTAATGAACACCTGTAAACTTAAAGCACAATGATTATGCACTTTATTAGTTAAACCCTGCATCATTCTTTAATATGAGCCACTTAAATCATAAAAAGAACTCTCTCCAAACAATACATACAGTCTATAAACTTTCTCATTTTAATATCTTATGACAGTGAAACCAAATTATACCCCACTGTCCAACAGTAATTCTTCTGATAACTCTACAGGTCATTTAAAAATACTTTGGGTGGCAATTTTTATTAGCTTTGTATAAAGGAAACCATTTGTACTATGTACTCAGAGATTCAAAAAAATGCAGTAATGGAAGAACTGGGTAGGAATAAAAGGTCAAAATATTTTTGAAGAAAAACAAAACCTTTCCTAGACTAATTGCATGGGCAAGACAGTTTCTAAAACATCGCAAATATTTTGTGAGGGAATATTAAGGCCCAGTAAACAGATGAAAATATGAGGGAAAAGGGAGGAAAGGGGCCCCCTTTCCTGACCCTGCTGAGAAAGGCTATTCATTCCATTGTGGTAAATCACTTGTATTTGATTCATGTACCAAGTACAGTGAGAAATCTAAACAGCAAAGTGATTTGTTTATATGCTTCCACGTCCCTGGTGTAGCCTTTTAGGGCCTTACAATGTTTGGATTTGGCCTGTCTGCCTCCTAAATACAGCTCATAGATAATTTGAAGGAAACCATATTATTTAAGCCAAATGGAAGGGGCCAATGACATCTGCCTCAGGCTAAAAATAATAAGGTCTCTGTGTCCACATGCACTACAGCCGAATGGAGAGGCGTATGTCTAATCCTCCAGATCCAAACCAGAGTGTCAACACTGGGAAAAACATTTCAGGGAGGAGATGCAATCACAGTGCCAAAACTTTCAGGCAACTCCCTCTTTCTCTGCGTGCTGTGTGAACAGGGAATCCAGAAAATGAAACACCCCACAGTTCCCAAAGTCAAAAGACGGTGCAGTACAGAAGTAGGGCCTTATATTCACAGCAGAGGTGAAACACGAAATTAGAGAACAAAAAAATAATTGTTGAAATAGATGTACTCGTATACTGCTGAGAGCCAGCAGGTCCCAGGTGCCAGAATCTAAGGAAAACTTTTCCCCATAATTGTCTCATTCATTTTCTTGCCAAAGAAGACTTCATATTGCAGCAAGACAGGTTCTTCTGGATCTCGTAACTAAACTTAAAGCCATGCCAACTATTGACTTAAGTGTTTGAGAATCCCAAAGAGCTCAGGCTGACAGGACTTTAGGGCTCAACAAATCTCATTCTAGTATTTCTCAGTTGAAGAAATTAAGGCCCAAGGAGATGAAAGAATTTTTCCAGAATTGCAGAGCAAGTGAGTGGCAGATCCAAGCTGAAGGCCAAAAGACCATTCCCCAGTCAACATCCCTGTTTAGTGAATGGCACTGCCACCCACCCACTGCCCTACATCGTTGGCCTCCTCTGCAGTATAATTACCTTCCTCTGGCATCAGCCAATAAACTCTATTTCACTTAATGCTGCTTCATCCCATTCCTTAACTTAACATGGACTTACAGGGAATTTTCTACATGTCAATGTTCTGAATGCAGGTAAGAAAACAATTAGCAAGATAGGAACTTGCCTTCATTGGTGAGTGGAGAGAAATGGACAAGAAGCAAGTAAGCATGTAAACAAGATAATTTCAAGTAGTGACAAATGTCGTGAACAGGGTTATGTGGCAAGAGCTGTCTCTGTTGGAGAAAGTGCACTGCAGGGAAGGTGGTTGGGAAGGTAAAACCTGAAATAGGAGTAGGAGTTGGACAATCAAAAATCCAGGTGCAAAGCATGCCAAGCAGGGAAGAACGGACGTACAATCCCCTGAGCTCCAGGTCAGATGGAACAAGCATATTCCATCCTGTCTCTCTCACTGGAAGTAACTCTGAAACCTGGGCAGAAAGCGTGGAGCTTTCTTCATTTAAATGCTAGAATGTAAATTGCAGAAGGCCAGAATTTGAAGTACCACTGAACCATCTGTGAATTTTTGTTTTTTTTTTGCTGTCCCCAACCTGGTTTCAAGACATTCTGAGCTGGGCACTGAGCACAGAGAAGGAGAGATCCAGGGGAAGACCTCAAGTTCTGACTTCAGGAGCAGAAAAGGGAAGTCCTAATGCTAAAAAGAATGGAAAAATTCTTTGGGCTTATTCCCTTCCCTATTCTCTCACATATCAGCCCAAAGTAATCCAGTGGTTGCAACAGTGGAAATGACAGCTTCTGTAACAGCATGGGGGCTCCATGTGCCCTACATTCTGGGGAGGGAACCGACCAGCCCTCTGATCGGAAGGGCTGTGGTCCCAAGATGGGAGGAGCACCTGCTGCTTTTGTTTCTCTGGCTGCCCTCCCACCACCTGGCCTTGGAGGAAGGCACAGTTGCAGGAAGTGCACTGCTGGGCGTTTGTATCTAAAGACCTAGGGACTAAGCAGGGGACACCAAGGACCTGAAAGGCCTGGGAGGAACCGGGAAAGGCCCCTTGAAAAGTTGTTTATAATGGAGCCCGGTTTGTTTGTTATTCACATATAAAGAGCTAAATACAGAGAATAGACCAACCCTATAGAAAAGTGGGTGACAAATATGAACATAGGTCACAAAAAAAAAAAAAAAAAAGAAAGAAAGAAAGAAAGAAATTGAGGCCAGGCATGGTGGCTCACGCCTATAATCCTAGCATTCTGGGAGGTCGAGGCAGGTGGATTACCCTGAGCTCACAGGTTGGAGACCAGTGTGAGCAAGAGTGAGACCTTGTCTCTTAAAATAGCTGGGTATTGTGGTGGGTGCCTATGCTCCCAGCTACTTGGGAGGCTGAGATAGGGAATATCGCTTAAGCCCAAGAATTTGAGGTTGCTGTGAACTATGACACCAAAGCACTCTACCAAGGGTGACAAAGTGAGACTCTGTATCAAAAAGAAAAAAGAAATGTGAATGATTTTAAACACACAAAAATATTAGTCTTGCTCATAGTAAGAGAAATGTGAATTTAAGGCATGCTGAGATACCATGTCTCACCTATAAGACTGGCAAAAAATCCAAAAGATGATAACATATTTTGTAATACTATTCTGGGGAAACAGATACTTTCATTTGTCAGCAGTGGAAGAGTAAAATGGTACAGTTCCTATAGGGGAGAATTGGCAATATGTATACATTTTTATTTGCATTTGCCCTTTGACTAGGAAATGCTACTTCCAAGAATCTATCACCAAAATACACCTACAGAAATATGAAAAGTTGCATGTATATTGTTCCAAATAAACTAGCATTATTTGAAATACCAAAGGCCTGGAAACTAAATAAGCTGGCTGAATAAATTATAGTACATGGCTGCAATGGAGTTCCCTAAGCTATAAAGATGCTACGAAGTAATAGCCAAGATATATAACAATAGGTGAGAAAGCAAGACAGAGAAAAGTTACTTTAGGAAGATATTGTTTAAACATGCATGCACTTATATATACATTATAAGTATGTATGTATGTACAAGGTAGGGTGATCAGACGTCCCGATTTTGGTGGGACAGTCATGCTTTTCAACAATTTGTCCCAGGTCCTGTGGCGTTTTTAAAAAGTCCCAATTTTTGTAAAGAATGCACAAACAGGCTGGAGAACAAGAAGGGAATATGTGGTTTTCGGCCGCCATATGGCTATTTCGCCAGAATATGAGTTTTATATTATTTTTGTTAGTTTTATAATGTTAAACTGTAATAAATAATTGTTGAGAAGCGATTATCGAGAACTGCTTATCAAAGTTTGCCTTGTTGTCAGGCCCTGCCCTGCCCCAGCCCCTGCTGTGCTCCCGCTCCCCCCCATCCCGCCTTACAGATGTTAAAATCTGGTCACCCTAGTACAAGGGTGGACAATTAAGTTTGCAAACTCATCCTAGAAAAATGCTACATACTTCCTAGCTGAGTATATATCACTATAGTCACCACTAAGGTACTCCTCTTGGGAAGCTATGCACCAATGCCAGCACTTAGTCCATCCTTCAAAAACTTTTGGTACTCTTTCTAGAATAGCCATCAGAGCTTCTATTGTAGGAGGTCTGACAATTATGAACTCATCCTAGAAAAAGTGCTACGTACCTCACTGGTCACCAAATTCAAGAACTTAGTCGTTCCAACCTGTACACACATATGTATATACATGTGTTTATATCTATTTAAAACAGAACATTACCCATTGGGAAGGAGGGAACAGGGTAGAGGTGATAAAGCACCAAACTCCTGAATATAACTTATTTTGTAGATGTGACTTTGAACCATATAAATGTTTAAATGATATAAAAATACTCCTTAAGAAACAAAACCAAAACAAAATAAATCAAAAACTAACACTATGTTGAAAAGAATTATTTTGAATGGCTTTAATAATTTGACTATATATCTCTAATGTAATATACCCTAACGAGAAAAAGAACTGCAAAAACAATCTTTAACTATTTTCCGTAATCATACTGATAGTGCTATTGCTGTTATTATTCTAAAGTTGTTATGCTCATTGTAGGATAAAGCAAATAAGTCATTGTTAATGTTCAGAACTAAGATTTTCAGAAATACAAATATAAAACTCAAAGAAGTTTAGTCATGCTCTGTAATACTCAATTTTGAATTATTACAAACTCATGTCCATCCTCTTCAAAACTGAATCTAAATAAATACATACATAAATAAATAAATAAAAGCATTTCCAAGCTCTGTCCTCCAAATATTCCTGAAACAACAATGAACCCAATAGTAATGGGCATTGCTATACCCAGATCATAGCCACTAAATGCCATTCTGTTGGAGGAATGCTTGACTTTAGGTTGGGGCAGAAAATGTAGATGATCCTAAATACTTTGTCATAATAAAAAGCAAGGAAGTAGTATTAAAGAAGACTTGTGTGGCAGCAAAAGGACTCAGAAGCCATGGTAAAAAAGCTCCTACTGGCCATAATAGATACAATTTCAAGATTGCAAAGAGCAATAACTGTAATTGATTAGAACAGGTCAAATGTATCAAACTCCATGAGTTGTTTTTTTCCTAACTACCCACTTTTCAAGATACTAGGGAACCAACTCATTATTTTGAATACTGGTGAGTAGGAGAAAAGATCAAGCAGTCAGTCTTCTGAGGCCTCTCTTTGCTTGTGACTGGCCAGGTCTCCCTATGTCTTCACATGAGCTACCTTTTATAACTGTTCCTGTCTAAATTTCCTCTTGTAAGGATACCAGTCATATTGGAGTAAGACCTATCCTAATGACTTCATTTTAACTAAATTACCTTTTAAAAGACTGTATAGTTACAAATCTCTATGGCATTCCATACACTCCTGGAGCAGGGAGGAAATGGGGTCATTCACATTTTACAAATAGGAGACTCAGATGCTTCAGACCACAAGCTGATAAGGCCTTGAAATAAAGCAGCACCCAGGACTTTGGCCTACAACGTCTATGACCTTCCCTTACCCCTTTCTATCTCTGTGGCCCAAAAAGGGAATGAAATAAAAGGCAGATCCTTGACTAAATGAGAGAGTTGCTTCAATCTGGAAATAAACCTTTTGATTTTGTTTGTTTGTTTCAGGAGACTTGTTTTAAGGGTTTGCCTGGCCTTGTCTTCTATTTAGTGCACTTTTTTTGTTTGTTTATTTTTAAAAACCCCTTAAAAATGGTCCTCATCCAAGAGAAATGCTTCCTCACATTTCCTCTGCAGGTTCACTTCTACAGCAGTGAGTGCCAAACCTTCTCTTTGTCCCTCCTTTGACACATGTTATGACACTGACATGAGAGTGTGAAGGAAACACAGACAGTGTGGGAAAACATGTGTGCATTCTTTATCTTCCTCTGTGAGTTTCCAGATACTCCTCCGGGGAAGAACGAAACTCCTCAGCATGAGTCACACGCACATGGTACCTCAAACAGAATAACTTTTTTTTGAGACAAAGCCTCAAGCTGTCGCCCTGGGTAGAGTGCTGGGGCATCACGACTCACAGCAACCTCCAACTCCTGGGCTCAAGTAAGTCTCCTGCCTCCGCCTCCCGAGTAGCTGGGACTACAGGCTCCTACCACAATGTCTGGCTATTTTTTGGTTGCAGCCATCATTGTTGTTTGGTGGGCCCAGGCTGGATTTGAACCCTCCAGCTCAAGTGTATGTGGCTGGCGTTTTAGCCGCTTGAGCCACAGGCACCGAGCCAGAATAACATTGATCTTTTTCATTTGGAGAGTATGTTTTGGCCTGATTTTTTTTTTCTTCACTCTGCTCTTTTTGTTTGTTTGTTTTTGTTTTTTTTTTTCCACTCTGCTCTTTTTAATAATGTAGGGAAGTAGACTCCATTTTAGAAAGATTTCCACCAAACAGGTAAAAATGAAAGTTTCAGCCCGGGAGGCTAAAGCTCATATCTCCCATGATACTCCACAAGGAGGTTACTAAAATGTTGGTGCTCCCCTCCCTCCAGATTTTTACCTCCCTCATAAATATTGTCCCTCATAAAAATTTACCTCCTGCCCCTTCCAGAATCATCTTCTGGACACTGACCCTTCAAGCCACCACTTCTCCCCACAACTGCCTGGGACATGAGGAGGGGTGAGAGTATGAAGGTTTAGGTCTTAGAGTTCTGCCACAATATAAATAAGGTCACCTGAGATTCTATTAAACACTCTTGCTCTGCATTCTAAAGAATCAGTAAAATACTGGGGTTAATATTCTTTAGTCACATTCTACCACAGCACCAAAACTATTTTTCTAGTGTTCCCTGAGGGCCTGGTTGTTATTAAACACTGTAGAACTACTTTCTTTGAGCCAAGCATCAGACTCTGGCCTTTATCCAGAGAAGTGGTGAGAAATCTCATGTTAATGTTCTATTGTGGTAAACATTACTTAGAGCTGGCCTTAAGGAGAGGAATAAATTGGGCATTATAAACAGTTCACAGGTAATTTTTAAAATGAGAGCAAGAGATTCTCTATGAATTGTTCCCAACTCTCAGAATGGCAAGTGTTCCAAAGCACTTGCTTTGATCTCACAATAACCTAGAAAGGTCATTAGACTTGGCATCATTACCTACATTCAATAGACCAGGAAATAGAGACTTGGAGAGTTTAAGTGTTTGGGCAAGGTCACCCAGCTAATTAATCACAGAGCAAAGCTTGCTTTCTGCAATCCTAGTCCAACTCTTGCCAAGCATTGATGTTTGCCTTCTCTGTATCTGTAAAGCATTTTGCAATTATTCCCTCTAATGCATAGCTCTACCGACATTTTTTTTAAATCACTTAATCCCCACAACCACTACAACCCCACAATCCCCCCAATCCTCTACAACCCCTATGGGTAAGTAATCTCATTATCCTTATTTTATAGATGAGGAAGACTTATAAAGTTATTTATTTACACACCACCCACCCCTGTATAATCAAACTTGGAGTGCCCTTCTAGCATCTTGGTATGCTCATTGTTGCATTAACCAAGATTACCCTGTCCTGGAGAGGTTGGCCTCTATGGTTTGTATCACCCTGGCTCTCTCGTACTAGCAGGAGTTTAGACAGCAGGGAGAGGTCAGGGTATTTCTTTTGCCATTCCCTCCCTCCTTTGCCATTACATTTCTGGCAGTAGCTTTCAACCACTGTATCTGCCCTTCATAGTTTTGGCCCTTACTGTTAATTCCGTTTTCTTCCTTTGCCTTTTCTTATCTAGGCATATGTGGTAGAGTATCTGCAAAGACAGCCGCTAGTGATTCATTTCAGCCCTACATGTATATGCTGCTTTCTCCTCAATAGGTAGTACAGATTTCCCCTTGAATCTGGACTCATCTTGTGACTTGCTTTGATCCGCAGAATATGGCAAATGTGATGCCCTGTCAGTTCTGGAACAAGTCTGTAAGAGGTCTGGCAGCTTCCACATTGACTTTCCTGGAGTCCAGCCTTTATCAAGAATTTGGGCTAGATTATTAAATAATAAGAGGTCACACACAAAGAAAGAGAGAAAAGCCTAGCCCATCCCTTGCCATTCCAACCAGCTGAGGCACCAGATGTGTGAGTGAACCCATCTTGGATCCTACAGCTCTAGTCTGGTTGTTCCCGCCAACTCCCTGAAGAGTAGAGTCAAGATGAGCCATTTCTGGCCCGGCACAGTGGCTCCTGCCTATAATCCTAGCACTCTGGGAGGCCAAAGCCGGTGGATTGCTTGAACACAGGAGTTGGAGACCAGCCTCAGCAAGAGTAAGACCTCATCTCTAAAAATAAATAAATAAAAAGATAAGCCACTTCCAGCAAGTCTTTGCTCAAATTGAAAAATTGTGAGCACATCCATGGTTGTTTTTAAAAGTGGTCTGTTGCACAGCAATTGGGAATAAACAAGTGGTAACAGCTTCTCACCACTACAAGGCCCACGTGCCTCCATATCCTGGTTAATTCCCTTCACTCTAACCTTGACTCCATAAATGGTCCCTTCACTTCATTCTGTTCATTGAAACCCTTTCGAGTTCAGTTTTCTGCCATGACTCTGCCTACTACCACAAGGAAATAAATAAATAAAACAACCAAAGGTGGTTGTTGATGCAAAGATAAAAATATATCAGATGCTGTGATGACATGACAGAGAGAACCAGACTCAGGCAGAGGGGATACAGAAGGCCTTTCTGACTCACTCTGTCCAAGCCAGTTAGCATCTACAACAAAACAGGTAGAACGCTCTCTATCTGGGTGATGAGCACATCTATAACTTCGACTCAAAGCAATATATGGAACCCAAATGTTTATATCCCCCATAATATTGTAAAATAAAACAAGATAAAGTGAAGTTAAATGAGATAAAATAAAATAAAAACATCTACAGCAAAGAGGCTGATGGAAATATGATGCTGGAGGAAGCAAGGAGGTGGCAAACTCAGCAGTGGAATCTACTTCAGGTGCCACAGAGCTAGGACTTGCAACTGCTTTCGAAATCTCTGAGCATATGGCTCATTTCATTCTTTCCACTAGGCTAAATATTTGAAGTAGAAGGAAAACAAACAATGGGAATGACTTCTTCCTTGGTCACCTTCCTTTCATTTCCCAATATACCCGAAGGGGCCGTTTTGAGGGGTCTGTGCCATATCCACCAAGAAAAAAGAACTGAAAAATGGGAGAGATGCTAAAAAGGGACTTTTACACTAGCTTTACTTCATTTATAAGTAAATAATTGCTTTGGAATTTGAATTGTTTCAAATTCAAGGCAACATATCTCCATCAATCCAATTGGCAAAAATTCAAAAGAGCAATAGCATGTAGTGCTGGTGAGGATGTGACAAAATGAGCTCTTCAATATGTTGCTTGCTGAGAGTGAGAACTGCTCTATAACCTTTTTGGTGTACAATCTGCCAATATCCAATTAAGCAAAAAGTGCATATCTTCCCTGTACCCACTTTTGAGAATCTATTCTAACTATAATGCTATACGTAAAGATAAATATACAAAGATCTATTTTATCACAACATTGTTTACAGTGGCAAAGACAAAAATAGGAATAATCTAGCCATCAGCAAGAGATAAATTATGGTACATTTGGCTGGGCGCTGTGGCTCATGTCTATAATCCCAGCACTTGGGGAGGCCAATGTGAGAGGATTGCTTCAGGCGAGAAGTTTGAGACCAGCCTGAGCAAGAGCAAGACCCTATTCTCTACAAGAAATATTTTAAAAAGTTAGCTAGGCCTAGTTAGAGGTAGGCCTGTGCTCCTGTAGTTTCAGTGACTTGGGAGGCTGAGGCAGGAGGATCGCTTGAGCCCAGGAGTTTGAGGTTGCAGTGAGCTATGATGATGCAACTGTACTCTAACCCAAATAACAGAGCAAGACACTGTCAAAAATAAAAAGGTTCATTCATATTAAGATATTATATCATGATTAAAAAGAATAAGTCAAGTTTATATATATTGAACTGAAGAGATATCCATGATATATTATTGAGTATTTTTTAAAGTAAGCATTATATATAACATGATCCCTAAAACAAAGCCTACATATGTACATGTATTTTTATTTATATCTGTCTAAGCATGGATAGAATG
This sequence comes from Galagoides demidoff, assembly GCA_963574575.1. NCBI lineage: Eukaryota > Metazoa > Chordata > Mammalia > Primates > Galagidae > Galagoides > Galagoides demidoff. The sequence continues at coordinate 10,546 of CAUYQV010115252.1, forward strand.
TTGAAAAATATATATTGAGCTTTTTAACAAAATCACCACATTAGCTTTTCCTTATATAGTTGTGGAATATTTTTTGTTAAAAGGAGGGGGTGGGCGGTGCCTGTAGCTCAAAGGAGTAGGGCACTGGCCCCATATATGGGAGGTGGAGTGTTCAAACCCAACCCTGACCAAAAACTGAAAGAAAAAAAAGGGGGCATGTTACTTTTTTTGAGTATATATTACTTTTAATTTTAATTCTTCTGTTTCCATCCCTCCCACCTCAAGCAAGCATGGGTCTAAGTATTTACACCTTGGACTAGTTTTTCCTGTTCTAGAATTTTATATGAATGTACTCATACATTCTGTTTTGGGCTTCTTTTGCTCACTCTGATGCCTATGAGATTCATCCAGGTTGTTGCATACATTAGTAATTCATTTCTTCTTGTTTCTGAGTCCTATTTCATTCCAATGTAGACCACAATTTGTTTATCTATACCATGTTAATGGACATTTGGGTTGTTTCTAGTTTATAGCTATTTTAAATGAAGCTTCTATGAACATTTTTTTTTTTTTTTTTTTGAGACAAGAGCCTCAAGCTGTCCCCCTGGGTAGAGTGCTGTGGCATCACAGGTCACAGCAACCTCCAACTCCTGGATTAGGTGATTCTCCTACCTCAGCCTCCCAAGTAGCTGGGACCACAGGCACCCGCCACAACGCCTGGCTATTTTTTGGTTGCAGCCATCATTGTTGTTTGGCAGGCCCGGGCTGGATTCGAACCCACCATCTTGGGCGTACATGGCTGGCACCTTAGCCACTTGAGCCACAGTTGCTGGACCAACTATGAACATTCTTGCATAAAATTTTGATACTGGGCAGAGCCTATGGCTCTGGGAGTAGGGTGCCAGCCCCATATGCCGAGGGTGGTGGGTTTAAGACCCGACTCCAGCCAAAATGCAATAACAACAACAGAAAAACCAAAAAAAAGTTTTGGGCAGAGCCTGTGGTTCAAGGAATAGGGCGCCAGCCCCATATGCAGGGGGTGGCGGGTTCAAGCCCAGCCCCAGCCAAAACTACAAGAAAAAAAAAAGAATTTTGATACAGTTTTTTATTTCTCTTGGATAAATACCTGGGAATTCAATGGCTAGGTCAAAGTATACATAGATGAGGATATATGAACATATTTTATTCTTGTAATAAAAAAAAAACCTATGGCTTGGCGCCTGTAACTCAAGTGGCTAAGGCACCTGCCACATACACCAGAGCTGGTAGGTTTGAATCCAGCCTGGGCTTGCCAAACAACAATGACAACTATAACCAAAAAATAGCCAGGCATTGTTGTGGGTGCCTGTAGTCCCAGGTACTTGGGAGGCTGAGGCAAGAGAATTGCTTAAGCCCAGGAATTAGAGGTTGCTGTGAGCTGTAATGCCAGAGCACTCTACCCAGGGTGACAGTTTGAGGCTCTGTCTCAAAAAAACCAAAAAACAAAAACCTAGTAAGAAAATTTTAAAGAAAAAATGTTGCAGAAAGAGAATAAATTTGTATTAAAATAATAATACTTGCTACCTTTTTCTCTACTTCCTCCTCTCCTGATATGCATTTAAATCTGTCAAATCTTGGACTTTCCAGGTCAGGTCAGGTCAACAACTTTCTACTTTTCAGGCTGAATCATCAAGCATGGGGAAATTCTAAGTTAAACCTGCCCAAGAGAAACTAGGTTTTGATACCACCCACTGGAAGGCATAAAACTAAAGTGATAACTTAAGAGAACTGCTAACACGTAGGAAACTCAGCTTCCATGCAGACACTACTTGCAAACAAAATGAAACTGATGACACTTGTATTCTATAATAACAGGGTGTCACCGGAATAGATACTTAGCATTAAAAGGAGAAAAAGAATATGTTCTGAAACTTATCCAATCAACATAGCAAGAACGAAAGTAGCAGAAGTACCTCACCTTGGTGAGGGTTTATAAATAAATTGGGAACCAAATCTAATCCAACCAGTACCATGAAGACCTGTTCTCAGGGAGGATTCCTAAGATTGGCTAGAACAGAAATATGATATAAAAGAAGAGCATACAGTAGTTCCCCCTTATCCATAGTTTCCCTGTCTGTAGTTTCAGTTATCCATGCTCAACCACAGTTCGAAAATATATATATATATATATTTTTTTTTTTTTTTTGAGACGGAGCCTCAAGCTATCCCCCTGGGTAGAGTGCCATGGCATCACAGCTCATAGCAACCTCCAACTCCTGGGCTCAAGCGAGTCTCCTGCCTCTGCCTCCCAAGTAGCT
>CAUYQV010115253.1:0-21672 GCA_963574575.1 Galagoides demidoff
ATATTTCCAGAATCAATTTGTCTCACCAGACTATAGTCAGGGGAATTGAAGAAATTGGAAAATCTACCGAAAGAAGTCTGGAGAATAAAGCTGCGAATTTAAAATTTATGCTTTGGCACAGGGTGATAGAATGAGCCTGCAAGGGTGGCTCAGCTTGCCAGTGGTATTTGAGGTAGAGATGACTGATATCACATCACTGAAGAAATGGCTCCTTTAGTGCCATTAAAAGATACAACTAATCAAGAAATTTATACAAAACAGTAAAAAAACATGTTAAAGTGATTTTCTTTGTCCATTGTCAACATATCTGGTACAGTTCCTGGTGATGCCACAGTGGGGGAATGTAAAAGAGAAGGACTTGTAAAATTAATAGAAGGTGATGCCATAGCTACCCCAAACTCATGTTGGATGACGTATCATTGCATAGTTCATAAAGAAAAGTAAGGTACAAAAGCTTTAAAAATGGATAATGTCATGAAAATCATCATTAAGTCTGTGAATTTCCTAAGGGCTGAGGGATTGAATCATTACCAGTTCTCAGAGTTCCTTCAAAGTAGTGATGCCAGCTATGGCAAAACATCATCTACTTATTGGAAATAGGTGGCTAAGCCAAAGCCAAGTGTTGAAAAGATTTTATGATTTGTGATGTATTACTAAGTCATTTATGATATCAAAAACAAAATTTGAAACAGAAAGCAAGGACAAAAAACTGGATTACATATTTAGCATTTTTTGTTGATTTAACTGTTCATTTAAACAAGTGAAAAACATATTGTCAAGGTACAAACCAACTTATCGATAAAATGTTTCAAACAATAACAGTTTATAAATGAACCTGAAATCATAGAAAGCTCAAATGAAGGCAAACAATTTTATGCATTTTGACACATTGGCTAAACACAGTCCTGTCAACAGTGAAAAATATGTGACCTTGGTTTTTTTTTTACTTTATAAAAGAATCTGAAAATAGAGTTGAAGATTTCTGAAACATAATCTATATTTTGGTGCATTTGTGACTCCATTTTCAGTCGACATAGATATGTTGTCTGCCAGTTTTCAAATAGAATGTGTAGAGCTGCAAGCTGACATTCATCTCATAGAAAAGTTTGATATGTCTCTTTACTGGACTTTCGTAAGTCCCATCTTTCCAGAGACAAACACCCCTCACTTCATAATTATGCTTTATTCATATCGGCACATTTTGGCAGCACCTACACTTGGGAGAGCCTATTTTCAAGAATGAAAACATTGGCTAGGCGCCTGTGGCTCAATCGGCTAGGGCGCCAGCCACATACACCTAAGGTGGTGGGTTCGAATCCCCAGCCTGGGCCCGCCAAACAACAATGATGGCTGCTACCAAAAAATGGCCGGGCGTTGTGGCGGGTGCCTGTGGTCCCAGCTACTTGGGAGGCGGAAGCACGAGACTCGCTTGAGCCCAGGAGTTGGAGGTTGCTATGAGCTGTGATACCATGGCACTCTACCCAGGGAGATAGCTTGAGGCTCCGTCTCAAAAAAAAAAAAAAAAAAGAAAAAAAAAGAATGAAAACATTAAGAGGAAAATGAGAACCAAAATATCTGAGGAGCACCTTGAGAACCCTCTGAGAATTGCAGTTACTTCCATCAAACCAGGTATTGATACCTTACTTTCTGTTGCTTATTTTTTTTTTTACTTTCATAATAAAAATATCAAACACCCCTAAGATGTTTTATTACTTAGCTATATGATTTAACCTTATCATTGGTTCTTTATTGGTTCTTTCTTTAATACCAAACCTTATATAACCTTAACTAGAATGAAATAGTATGTCTGAACTGGCCTTCCAGATCAAAATTCTGTCCGTAGCATTGGCATTGATTGCCACCATGCAAAATGGTCCCCCCTTTACTGGAAAAAGTTTTGCTACACATGGGTTGCTCCTGTGGTCGTATCTTTTCTATAGGTTTTCAGTCTAGGGAATGTTACTTGATCCAGCTGAGACAAATCATATTTTTTTTTTACTGGAACTTAAAACTTAAAACAAAATATAGGTAGTGGAATCTATTAAAACTAAGATCTTAGAGATAAATTGACATCTTAGAGATAATTCCAGTGAATTCCATTTTTTTAAATTTAATTCTTTATAAAAACATAACTGTGAACCTTAATGCGTATATGAGGTACAATGTGCTGTTTTGATGTACAATGTGGAATGTTTACATCTAACTGATTAGCATAACCATCTCCTCGCTTACTTGTTTCGGTAAGACATTTGTACTGTATTCTTAATAGTTTAGTGTTAAGGTGTCACAGGTCCTATGGCCCTGGTCTCCATGACCGCAGGAAGGAACCTGGTGTGACGTGGATTAGAAGTACAAGCTTGCAGGAGGCAGGCTAACCTTGATTGCAGGGTAGCCCTGAGCAACCTCTGCAGTAGCCTTTTATTGAGTCAGTACAAGACAGGTAAGGGGTGTATTAGACAATGACTACGTGCTTAAGGATCGCCATGGGCTTGGGTTTTTTTTCTGCAGGGAGCTCCTGCAGACGATTTGCCCAAGGGTCCACCCCCAGCTGTACATCATCTTGCTCAGAGGTCGTCTGGCTCTTGGCATACCCTACATTAAGGGAATGCTCTGGATCTAGTCCTGGGAAAAACATGCAATTATCACTTTGCTTCTAACTCCTGAGCTACCTAAGGAAATTCCAGTAAGTTTATTTTTCTTTACTTTCCAGAGAAGATTTTAATCAAGAGACTCTTGACAATTAATTATGCAACATGATGAAATAAACATTGGCCAGAATCAGAAGAAATATCTCTGCCTCTATAAATGTAAATCCCAGTCCTTCTTTTTCTTTGTCCCTCTCTCCCTCTCGCCTCCTCCCCCCATCCCACATGCGTGTGTGTCTCTGTGTGTATATGTGTCTATTGGGTACCTGACATGAATCATCTAACTCTTCATTTTCTCATCTGAAAAGTAAGGTGAGCTTGGCTATTTCTTACTTTTCTTATGTTCCATAGAGGGCTTATTAAAAGGCAGATTACTGAAACCTACTCCAAGAGATGCTGATTCACTAAGGGGCTGAGGAGAAAATATGGCCTAGAAAACTGCATTTATTCATGTTCTCTGTTTTCTATGTATGAGTACGTGTACACCTACATCCACAACATGCCACATGTGGCAGTTCCCATCTTATCCTACGGGGATGCATTCCAAGACCCCTAAGGATGCCTGAAACCTGAAACTATGGATAATACCAAACCCTATATATCCTATCATTTTTCCTATATGTGCATTCTTATAATAAAATTCACTTTAATTTAGGCACAGTAAGATATGAATAATAACTATAATAAAGCAGAATAGTTATGATAATATACAATAACAAGAGTAATGAGAATATGGTCTCTCTCAAAATGTAGTACTGTATTATATTTACCTATTTTTGAATCATGGTTGAGCTAGTGGAACTGAAACCCGCAAAATAAAATTATTAAAAACTGAGTGGGAGAGAAAGGGGACCTATTTTGTTGTTTATAAATATATCATTAGTTGAAGCGGCACCAACCACAAGAAATAGGTTTTATTCCCCAATTTGGAAGGATTCTAATGTAATTTCATAAAAAATAAATTGAAAGATAAAATATCATATGTAAGGCTATAAAATTCAAATAAATTATGATTAGGCAAAATCATTTTTCCCTCACTTTATCCCTTCACCTTATTACCATTTAATAAAGGATAGCACTGGTTTGTGGATGTACCTTATATCAATACTTAAAATGTGAATGGAAGGGAGGAGCTCTGAATAATGCATTTAATCTCAAGTAATGAGGGATGTCTTCTTCATAAGGATATTTCAAATGCACAGAACTTTCACACGCACTGACCTCTGGATTAGAAGAAGCTAAGCATCTTGCTTCGTTGTTAATAAGTTTTCAAGCACAGGGATAGTGTAACCACAATCGCCACACGTTGAACTTTTCCTTCACACTCATCATTTGAACTATATTAGGAGAATATTGTATTTTAAGTACGAAATAATGTTTAATCCTAGCAAATAATATGAGTGACAATTCATACCTCAAGTATTAAAGAAAAAGAAATAGATCCGTATTAGAATTGAGTACATTAACTCAAATTAATTCAATGTGGAGGTGGGAGAATGAGGAATTGGGGAGAGGGGAGGAGAGGAGGGGAGGAGTGTGCCCCCACTTAATGAGCACAATGTTAGGGTGTATGGCACACCTTTTGGGGGCTGGGCAAAAGGACTTTATATAACAAATGCAAACATTGCAACCTAATTCTTTGTACCCTCAATTAACTGGTAACAGTAAAAAATAATTTAAAAAAAATGGAATAAATAAATATAGAGAAATAAAGTCCTTTGCATTTGGCAGAAGGAGCAGGAAGCATACCAGTCCTCATTAGTTACTCTGTACCTTCAGCATCACCAATTGTTCTTTCCTGACTTGGGAGTTTAGCAGTCAACAAGAACTATCAAATCAACAAAAATTCCTGGGCAGCGGCCTGTGGCTCAAAGGAGTAGGGCACCAGCCCCATATGCCGGAGGTGGCGGGTTCACCACCCAGCCCCTGGCCAAAAACTGCAAAAAAAAAAGAAAGAAAAAGGAAAATGCCTTTTCCTCATTTTCTTAGATGCTTCTGTGGAACGCTCAGTTGGTAAATGTAGTCACTATAAACTTATGCTGGGTTTCAAGTCCTGACATGAAAGTACACAGTATTATCCTGAGTCATTCTGTCCCTCTGGATTTTCTCCATTCTTAGTCTCTATTACACGTGGTAAAATACCAGGTGTTGAATCAGTAATTTTATAGAGTTACAGAAATTCCCTCACTGTTTTTATTTTAATTAAATTGGAAAGAGCCTGAAACATGAACATGGTAACGAGCCAGACAATCATAAACCTGTAGATGAAGAAGAAATATATTTTTAGGGTTTAAGATTAAAAACATAAAAGTGAATAATTCTATTCAGCTGCATATGTGTCTGCCCAAGAAACAGAGAGTCATAAACATGACGTTAGCTCATTTCCAGTAAACTAATACTGTCAGAGTTTCCCACTTGGAGTTTTACACAAAGGATAAAATAAAGAAGCAAAACCCCAAAACCTTTTATTTTCTTCTCCATTCTGGTTTCCCTTGCTGTCCTTAGGTTGTAAGTGGTACAGTTGAGGTTGTATGGATATTCTTCATTCTTTCTCTTTACCTTCTTATTTTTCTCTCTTTTTCTGGTTCTCTTTCCCTATTTGTATGAAAAACCTCCCTGGAATTTCTCACCATAAATATGAGCAGTCTTTAAACAGTTCAGAGAAAAATGAAATTAAGAGACAAAAATTTTACACCTATTTCTCCAGCATCATCAAGGTCAAGACACTTTTCTAAGCCATTATAAGAGCCAATTATCCCATCTGGGAATTTAACCACATTAAGGTAGACTTTTTAGCTTATTAACTGGAGGAAATGGGGTGCTCCTTAGAGATTTTTTTTTAAGTTTCCTTTTTAAGAAGAAGAAAAGAAGGCAGAAGGAGCACATCAGAGCTGTGAGATGTAAACTTAATAATTTTACACTGAAACCAGTAAAATGGCAGGGCGGTGCCTGTGGCTCAAAGGAGTAAGGCACCAGCCCCATTATGCCAGAGATGGCCACAGGGGGTGGAGGGGGTGGGTTTCAAACCCATCCCTGGCCAAAAACCGCAAAAAAAAAAAAACTACTCCACTAACTCCAAATACTCTTATAATAAGATGTTACTATTCTTTGGCCTTCAGAAAGTCAACAATCAAAATACTTGAGCTTTCAAAAAAATTGTTGCCCTTACCTTTGTTCCTGACTAGTCCATTTTCATTTTGACTGGATAATTTCCTCTCTTGGTAGCCATTGCTTTGATTGTGCTTTGTTCTCGGGATTTCACTGGTAAATCTATGTCTCATTTCCTATTACAATGCTTTGACGAAATGATTAAGGAATTTGATCCCATCTGTTTGAAATTTCCATTGAAAGCTCTTGCTTACAACTAATCTGGGTGCAAGGATTTGGCACCCATTGAGTGGAGAGTTTGCTCAACTTAATTTTGTGGTCAGAATTGTGTAAGCTGATCCACTTGAGATGTCTGTGGTATTGGCTATTGTTTCTTTTGTTCATCCTCGGTCTTCTCTTCAGTTATGACATGAGCAAAATTATTTTTTTGCTCACAAATTGATGTGGATGGTTGGCTATGGTGAGTTTCATCTTCTACATCATCTTGTCCCTTCTTAAGATGAGGTATTTATTTGTAAGCTGCTGATTTCTGTGGGGAGTTTTTTTCCATAAATGTTGTCTAAAACATCAACAATGATTTTCCTATTTTTCCACTCAAGCTTCACCATAAATTTGACATTTGTTCTGGCTTCTATTTTAGAACAATTCCTGGTGCTCTAATGGGGGTTATTTTGAGACTAATGTGATATGCTTCTTAGTGCCTCAAAGTAGACCCTGTTCTGATCTGTCGTAACAAGTTAGTATGAATTTATTTTGATGTGAAATTTTCCTACTACATATTTCATAAAGCTTTCGAAGTCCCCTTGTATCTCCTTAAAACTTTAACTTTCAAATCATCTATCCTCTCTTGTTTTAAAGGCTAGATTTAATATATTCATGACTCAATAATGAAGGTTTGTGAGTGGGGCTAGCTTCCTAAGCTCTGGTCAGCTGGCACTGAGGCCACTTCAGGCCTTAGATAGGTGATGGCAGTTCATAGACAGTTCTTTCATGGGAAGAAAAATAATTAGATATTAAGCCTCCGTGTTGAATAGCTACCTCTCGGAGTGGACTGTAAACAGGACCCACGTCTATCTTGCTTACTGTTCTATGTCTATTGCCCTAGCACAGTACCCAGATCATATTAGGTGCTTGATTAGTATTTTTAAATGGACCGATTGACTTAATGATATCATAACCATCTTCCTCAAGTTGTTGAAACACTCCTTGTAATCCTGTGATCTTATTAGGTGCTTATAACCATCTTTCATTTCTCAAAGTTGAATTATATTTAACCACATTTTATAGAAGTCTGAGATTAGCAGTAGGAAATAACAATGTGGAAAAGGGGAAAATTTTTAAAAGAACTGGGTAACCTATGTGACTTACCCCAAAGTAACATAGGATAAGGTCTTTTACACTGTCCCCTTCTGGCTGAGACTGAAATGTTTTCCAGGTCAATTTACCCATCCCATCTTTATGCCAGTGGAAGTACTTGAGGCTGTCTCTTCCTCCTGACAGCCATCTTCAAATTCCCTCACTGTCTTCATCATATTTAGATTGTGTTCTAACAAATGTAAACCGTCCACCATGTGAATCTCTTAGGGTAATAGAAAGAACTATTTACTTCTTCAACTTTTTAAAAAAGTATACTTTGAAGTCTCCTCTCAGACACATGCTTCACATATATGTAGCCAGATATTCAAGGAAAGGAAAACATTGCCCTCCAATGTTAATTCATATCTTGACTTTAATAAAAGGAGAAAATGATCTCCTATTAATCTGACAGAATTTTTTTATTCCCTTTCTACATGTCTGAGTTTCAATGAAGCCCTTTTATACCTAATTATTTGGGGAGAAAGAGTATAATAGATACCAATTTCTTGAATTCCAATAAATTCAACAAAAATTGGGCACCTATAGAATAGATGGTATGCCATGATGAATAAGATGGTACAAAGTAAACCACAATTTACAAACTAGGGTAAATATGTTAAAATGTAGCCAAAATATATAATGTTTGCTTTATTAACATGATGAACAAAGTGCTAGAAGAGTAATTATTTTACATCAAACTTTTGAGAGATCTAGGACCAAAGATGCACCATTTAACATATGGGCCTTGAAAGGAAGGAGTGAAAATTTATGGAAAAAATTCTAGGGGAAGATGGCCGACTGGTAGCAACCCTGGTCAGAGGCTCCTGAGCAAAGGAAGAAAAACTGGTCGGAATCAGAATATAGGAAGCCAAAGATGGGGAGCTGAGCCCAGAAAGAAGTTCGGCAAGCTATAAATCCAAGGAAGATCATTTAAGAACACAAAATACAGGTACAAATTTTCTGGTCATTTACAATACACACATAACATATGCCATGTTTTCTTAAATACCATTTATCAAGCATGTCAAAAATCTATGACTGTCTTTAATGGCACAAAATATAGTCCTTCCACAGGAGGGACTGAATAGGATAGGGCACTCAGCTGGGGTGAATCTTCCTACAGAAACTGGAGAACATACCTGGGAACCATAGCAAATCTGTCACTATACCCCTGAAATAAAACCAAATCAGTAAGATCATCACTAAATATTTTTTAAAATATTAGAATATGCTGCCTAACACTATTTTTTAAAAAGGTGTTCATACCAAAAATTTCTATTACCTTAAATCATGAAATATTAGGTAAACTTTTGTTGAAATTGAAATGAAATATGGGTGACTATTATAACCATTATTTAAGATTATTGTGATTGTACCAGAAAGATAAACAAAGTGAGTGGCAATACTTTCTATTCAATAAGTTATTTTGAATAGACTTATTTATGTTTTTAGCACATTTTTATCTTCTTTGTTCTTTTTGTGAATACAACTATCTTCTGAAGATTAGATAATTGGGGGTTGCTGTCTATTGTGAATTGAATCTTTATTTTTCTATTACTGTTTGTAATGGGTCATTAGTAAGAAGCTATAGTGAACTCATTGTCTTCTCTTTCTGTTGATTCATTTAAAGTTTATGGGTCCTTCAACGATGGGCTGTAAGTGATTTCCCTTTGATTGTTAACATTTTCTCTAACAGGCATATATCATATTCATAAAGGAAAACAAAGTCTCATGAGAAAGTCTTCAGGGTACTTTCTAGTTCAAACATATAATTCTCAGATGGCAGCTCGAGCAGTTCAGAGTGTAGATCATGAAAAATTGAAGGGAAACCCTTGCAGACTTTAGAGCCATTTTTGGTCTTGCAATTTAACACATTTAATTCCTTCCATTTGAAAAACTTACTGACAACCAATTTGCCCCTTAATGATACTTTAGGAACAGAGTAGACCAAGAAATTAATTGATAAAGTATACTCAGGAACAAAGAAATCGGATTGTGGTGTGGTGTTTCCCATTATGGTTTAAGTACTACTGTCACTCAGCAATGGAGAATTACTCAGTATTGAAAATTAAGTCAATCCTCCTTATTTTCCATATACTGTGGAAAAGCATTCTTATTCTTTAGCAGTGGATTTTGGTTCTATTTGGGGTGGGATAAGTGGGATGTTTTGGAAAATTCAGTGTTATACACAAACATGGTGCATTGATTTTTGAAATTTAGCAAGAAGCTAGAAATAGCCAATCAGGTGAAAATGATGACAATGTAGCTCATGACCCAAAATAATGAATTCCAACTAAACTATGTGAGACTATCCTTAAAGTAGATTATTGCTTCAAGTTTAGTGCAAATGATTGGAGGATAGGCAACGATATGATAATTGACTAAACCATTACCCCCATGCCTAAATTGAGGGAGGGAGAAGGACATTAAGGAACAGGCAGTGCTTATTTTGAAGTATGTTGCAACTCACAGAATTTTGCAAAGGGATGAGGCAAGCAATGGGTCATAACATTTATGCTTAAAATTTTTGAAACTCTAGTAAGTGCCAGCCAGAATGCTAATTCCCTTTATATGTCTCATTGATTCTAATCCCATGTACTTCTCTATGAAATACTATGATTTCTATTCATATTAGAAAATAAAAAAATTGGCTTCGAGATGTAAAATAATTTGTCCAACAACATAATTTCAGTAAATTTTCATTAGCTAGAAAAATTGTTTTATTTTTATAGTTGTAACATTGGTCTCGTGAACTCTGATGATAGTCAATGAAATCATATAGTTTTTTAAATCCTGTACGTTAGTCTGGTTATTTTTTCTTGAAAACTGTGGACAGAGCACGTAGATCCAGTCATGATACACTAAGTTTATAAAAATATGATCCTTTCTTCAATTATAAATTAGATTACCATACTTTTTTACTTGATAACTTTTAAATATGCTTTAACACTTTGACCACTATAACAACACATAACCTAAAACACGGTCATACAAAAATTACTTTTATGTATATGCTTATTCTATGTGCTTTAAAATTTTTAAATTAAAAAACATTATTATGGTATGTAATAGTCGTATATTGTTTAGAGGGTAGATATTATCTTTTGTCACAAGCGTGCAATGTGATTTAATCAACTCAAATTTAAAGTTTTTTGCTAAAAACTAAAACCACAAATACATATGTTAACCCAGGCCTCTTTGGGGTCAGAATCATAAATATCACTGTCTTCTACCTGCCAATCTTGTCCCACTGGAATACTACTGAAGGGCAGAACTGATGCTGTTTTTATAATTATTTTTACATAAACAGAAAGAATATACTCTAAAATAACAAGAATATTATAGTAATTATGTTATCCAATAGCATAGTAATTATCCCTAGCAAGTATAATGTACTGTACATAATTGGATATGGTACGTTTTTATGACACTGGCAGTTAAGGAGGTATTTTTACACCAGCATCACCGCAAGCATGTGAGTAATGTGTCACTCTGTGATGTTATGATGGCTATGATGTACGAATGTGATAGGAATTTCTTGGCTCAGTTATGATCTTCTGCATATAATATATTGCACATATTATATCACATTATATATTATATACAACAATATACAATAACAAAATATAATTATACACATTATATATTATATACGCATTATATATATCACATTATATATAATATACACATTATATATTATGATCTTCTACATATAATATATTGCACATATTATATATATAGGTGACCTTCTGCAATATATTATATGCAGAAGATCACACATGCTGTCCATCACTGACCATTACCTCTTTATGCAACAAATGTCTTCTTTTACAGCTTGAGGGATTTTAACATTTGCCACTCTTTTGTTGTCATTATTTGTATGTTTTGACTTTAAAGGCTGATTTTATTCCATACAAGTTGTCCAATTTATCAGCATAAAGTCATTATTTAGGTACTACTAGTATCTATTTAATATCTATAGATTTTTATGAGAAAACTCTTTTGTTATTCCTGATCTTAGTAATTTGTATTTCTCTGTGTTTTCTTTTTTTTTTCTTATCAATTTAATCAATATTTTCAAAGATGATTTTTTTGGTATTCTCTATTCATTTTTGAAAATATTTCCTATCTTTTACTTATGTAGATTTTAATACATTCGGTTTCTTCATATTTTCATGCTGAAAATTTCATGAATTTTTTTATATTTTTATAATTATTACATAGTTTTTAATATTCTTTCTTAATAGACATTTTAATATTTTGTGACTTCATTAGCTATGACTCCTTGATAAAGTACTACATAATTATGAAATGTATCTTTTATTTTTGGTGTTATTTCTTACAGTTTTATTTGTCGGACACCAATATAAGCATGTCAGCTTTTTTAGGTATATATTTTATTTTGTGTATATTTTTTCTATCTCTTGGTGTAAGCCTGTTGTGCAATTATGTTTTCAATAAACATGTTTTTCTTGTAAGCATCCTACAATTGAGTTTATTTTCTTAGCCAGTCTAACAATCTCTGCATTTTAATTTTTAGTGCAACTGCAGATATGTTTAAGATTAAGTCTAAACTACTGGTATTTGTTTTCTCTTGGATTAATTTGTTCTTTTATTTGTTCTTGCTTTTGTATATCTTTGTAACAAATTATGTAGTTTTATATTCCATTTATTTTCGTGATGTTTATTATGCCTTTGCATTATTAATTTTTGTGGGTCACCTTAAAGATTATGATGACTATTTTTACCTTCTTACTACCCATGCTGAAAAGCACAGTCAAGTACTTAATAGTAATGTAGGAAGCCTGTATTTTTCTTACTCTCCACCTGCTCTACTGGTCTAACCTCCCCTCCTGCACATCTGCATATGACATCAATTCCCCATATGCATACAATAGTACTTTTGCTTTAAAAGGGCACTAGTCTGTTATGAAGATTTGAATAAGTCTAATTTTAAAGGTTTTTGTTTTACATTTACCTTTTCCATTGTCTTCATTCATTCCTAAAGATTAGATTTTCCTGCTACATACTTTCATTTTCTAAAGGAAAATAGTAAATCAAAATAGGAAATATTTTTTATCCTAAATATATTTGTTTGAAACATAGCTTGAAGTTCAAGTCTGTTGAGTAAAAATTCTACCTTTTGTCCATCAAAAAGGACTTTACTTTGCCTTCATTGGGGAAGAAATATTTTTCCTGGCCATGGACTGATTCTACATCATCAATAATCAATCAGCTTCTATTTCTGTGGTTCCATTATCTCCTCACTGATCTGATGAAGTGTCCTTTTTCTTAAGTAGGAAATTTAAAATCGGTACTTTATATTTGGTTTTAAGTGGTTTTTTTTTTTCATAATACATCTAACTCTAATTTTATCCTTTTGAGATTCAGTAGGTTTTTTTGTTTCTGGTGATTAAAATATTTCTTTCATTTTGGAAAATTCTAAATATCATCTCTTTACATGTTTTTAATTTCTCCTTCTTCAGAAGTTTCAATTACATATCTGTTGGACCATTTGATATTGCCCTACACATCACTGTGTAGCTTTTAATTCAGTTTGAATAATTTCTCTAATATGTTCTTTAAGTTTATTGATACTTGACTCTGGCCATGACAAGCTTTTATCTCTGATATTACATTTCTCAGGTATAGTATTTACATTTTTGCATTTCCATCTCTCTGTTGAGAATTTTCAAATGTACATATATGTGTATATGTATATGTGTAATATATGTTGCTATTTTCACAAGATATTTTACTATATTTATAAGCCAGATAACACCCAAACCTGGGCTGCCTTTTGTTCTGCTTTTAGTAAATATTTCCTTTCATTGGTTATATTTTCTTGCTTTATGCTGTTTCTTGTATTCTCTTTAAAGTTTTGCTAAACATTGGGTGTGAGAGAATAATAGAAACTACATGAAATAGTATTTAAATTCCCAAAATGTGTGCTTTATAAAAATGAGGCTTCCTGTATTAGGTGTTTGTGAGTAAATTTTATCTGAGGTGTTTGGATGTGCATTAAGTTCATTATGGTCTTCAGATAATTTAAAGTGGATTCAGAACCTTCTCTTTATCAAGAGCTTGACACCTGATAGCCAGAGATATTCTAGAGATTTGCTTATGGTTTAAAGGCCAAATGTCAGTCTCACAAACAGTGGGAGACGTCAGTCTTCTTAGGAGCCTGACCACTGTCGGCCTTTCCAGAGAGCTGGCTCTCCCCTGCCAGGACTGACATTTTATATTTTTCCTCATCTTTATCTCCTTTTTTTCTCTGCTCTATTTTGCTTCTCTGCCTCTAACCTTAGAAAGTGAAGACTGGGCTCGGTGACTGTGGCTCAAGTGGCCAAGGGGCCAGCCACATACACCTAAGGTGGCGGGTTCAAATCCAGCCCAGGCCCCCCAAACAACAATGATGGATGGAACAACAACAAAAAAAAATAGCCAGGTATTGGGTATTGTGCTGGTTGCCTGTGGTCCCAGCTACTTGGGAGGCGGAGGCAGGAGACTCACTTAAGCCCAGTAGTTGGAGGTTGCTGTGAGCTGTGATGCCACAGCACTCTACTCAGGGGGACAGCTTGAGGCTCTGTCTCAAAAAAAAGAAAAAAAGAAAAAAAAAAAGAAAGTGGAGCCGAGCCTGCATACACTATGAATATCCAAATGGCTATAATAGTTTCTCAATTCTCTGTCTCTTTTTTTTTTTGTCTCCCAGCGTTAGAAGTTCCTGCACACCTACATATAGAATTTGTATCTGTCAAAAATGCAATTTGCAACTTGAAATGGGATACACAGAAGAAAAAATAAGATTGCATAAATGACCCCTGTATTACATCTTTAGTTTACTTTGTAAATGAAGAAAAAAATTTATAAAGATTTACGTATATTTAAAATTCCAATCCTAAGTGAAATAAGAAAAAAAACAATGCCTCTACCAAAAATTGAAAACGTTACTAGATGAGGGAAATGAGTATTACGTAAATGAACTCATTTGCAATCTTTTATGGAGGAGAATCGATTAACAATATCTACACTTATTAATCTGGAAATAAATACATAACATTCAATGTTGCACATGTGAACACAGAGGAAAAATGAATAAAACTGCCACATTCAGGAAAAGATACTGGTAATGATATTATGTGAGGAACACCATCATTTTATTACACAAAAACTATATTACTTGATTTATAAACATTCCCCCTGGGTGTAGTTCTAATACTTTTTCTTATAGACCACAAAAAGTCAAAAGAGGAGAAGGGTAGAGTGTAGGTTACGAGGTTGATACGAGGCTGTTCCCTTTCTACTCCCTCCAAACAAAACAAAACAAAAACAAAAAGAAAATGGGTTTGAACATGAATGCAAGATTACATTCACAGGTCTGCCTACCTATATGCTGGAAAGTCTAAGCCCTACTGAAAGGAGACCAGAGAAAAGATGATGCTTGTCCTAGCGTGAATGTGTACTACATTCTGAGGTTCCGAGAAAATAAAGTTTTATTCTACAGACTATTTTTTTTGAGAACCCTGGGCTGTACAATCACAAAAGAAACTGGACTATGATTGAAGTACAGAGCTAACTTATGTCAGTGATTCCATATCATTAATTTGGTGGGGGGGTGGCATATGTAGAAGAATAACAAGAACTCTGTGAAATGAAACGTGTGTTTATATACAAATGACCAGTGTGTCCCTGAGTCAGGTGCTGCTTCTCTTCTGCAATCTCTAACTAATGGCAAAACCTATGAGTTCTGCACGAGCTATCGATTTTAGAGAATATATGAACTCAATTAGAATGCAAATATTAATGAATTGAAGTGTATATGAATGCATGTACATAGATATAATAGCTAATACTGATGGTCACACATAAAAGAAATGAATAACAAGAAAAAAGGTAAAATAGCATACTTTCAGGAGAGAATAAGATATTCTGTAAATAAGTTATTATAAAAGGATAATTTAAGTCAATTCAAATTAAACTTTTATACCTTCAATGTATATAATGCACAAATTATGGACCGTGTAGTACAGTGATAATCTTTGGAGCTTACTTGACTAAAACAAAAAAAAAAAACTTTATTATCTTCTCTTAACATTAAAATGACAGAACCAACTAGACCAGGTTACTGTAAGTGAGTGACCCATGATAATTGAGTCGTGAATTTGAGTGAATTTTTCTTCATCCACTCACTGGAGAAGAGTGTTTTTTTTTTTTTTTTAATTTTTCCCTGATTCTATGAGGCATACAGAAGAGAACCAGGATGTTGTGTTCAGAGTACTATTAATAAGCTTATGCTTTCTAGCAGAAACTTTTTCAGTTATAGGGCATAAAGTTAACTAGGAGAAGTTATATGGATAAGGTGTGAAAGTGAGAGTTTGTATTAGCTTTTGGTAATAAGAACTTATTGAGAATAAATGGAATTTTGCAGGTGCTCATATTATTCAGACTACAGTTGGATGTTTCTTTAAAATGGGTAAATAGTACACCTGTCAGTTTAACTCATAGTAAACCTAATGAGATCTTGAAAAGACTAAGAGACTTTTACAGACTTTTAAAACTGTTTATGGTTATGGGTATGTAACAGTTGTATATCTCTATAGGGTACATGTGTAATTTAAAGGCAGGCATACATGTGCATTAATAAAATCAGGATAACGGGGCTATCCCTTACCTCAGGCACTTATCATTTCTTGGCTTGAGAAACATTCCAAGTGCACTCTTAAAGTATGCTGTACGTGTTGATTGTAGACACTTTGTTTGGCTATTGAATAATGTTCATTCTCTCTAACTACCTACTATATTTTTGCACCCATTAACTGTCCCCACTTTGTCCCCTTAATCTACACATTTTAATGACTTCAGTGACCTAATCACACAGAGTATACGCTTAAGGAGGCATACGCACTTGTCTCTTAACAGGCCACGTGTTTTGATATTCTATCATGCATAAATACAAAACCTTTTTTTAGTGGAATATTGAGCTTGATATTTTAAGCTCCTTAATGTTAATAAAATGCAAATTTCAGGTTCTCATAGTAAATTCTATCTCCTAGGAAACATGTTGCAGCCGTTTCTGAATATAAGAA
The DNA here is from genome assembly GCA_963574575.1 of Galagoides demidoff. Classification (NCBI taxonomy): domain Eukaryota; kingdom Metazoa; phylum Chordata; class Mammalia; order Primates; family Galagidae; genus Galagoides; species Galagoides demidoff. The sequence goes on from CAUYQV010115253.1 coordinate 16,196, forward strand.
AACTCTAATTACTTTATGTTGACTAGCCATTTCAATATTGCACTTAACTTTAGCCATCCTGTAAGAGGTTTATATAACGTCCAGACCATGTTTTCTTAACCAGAAGATAGGAGGTGAGGCTGAGTTACAGGATCTTTAAGGGCTTCCCTAGCAGAAGAATCCAACCTGTGTGCTTTCTCCAGCCATTTTCTAGCATTTTTTTTAGAAAAATACCTGTCTTGGTTCGGCGCCTGTGGCTCAATCAGCTAAGGCGCCAGCCACGTACACCTAAGGTGGTGGGTTTGAATCCCCAGCCCGGGCTTGCCAAACAACAATGATGGCTACAACCAAAAAAATGGCCGGGCGTTGTGGCGGGCGCCTGTGGTCCCAGCTACTTGGAAGGCGGAGGCAGGAGACTCGCTTGAGCCCAGGACTTGGAGGTTGCTGTGAGCTGTGATGCCATGGCACTCTACCCAGGGGGAGAGCTTGAGGCTCCATCTCAAAAAAAAAAAAAAAAAAAAGAAAGAAAAGAAAAATACCTGTCTTGCCATAGCTGAAAACATGGATATACTTACTGTGAGTTAAATTTCTAAACACGTTCTCTTTTTATAGGGGAATGCAGGGGGAGTGGTGGGTGTGCCGGCAGGAGTAGGAGAAATACTAAATGACAATGGAAAACAGGGCAGTGGAAGAGAGCAATGATGGAGAAGTACATTAATTACGTGGAAGGTGAAGGACCACTATTTGATGCAATTTTACAAATCCAGACACATCATCCCATTTCACGTCCTAATGTGCTGTTCTTCACAATATAATCCACATGTGGATAGTTATATCAATTAGTTCATTTCATGAACTTTATTAAAAATGTAAAATGTAACAGATAATATTAATAGCCACCACATATCATACAAATAAATATTGTGTAATTAAAATTTGTTTTATCTATCATCTATTTGTTTATCTTCCTCTATTCAGCAATTAAACTAAAATAAATTTTCAGTTATTAGTAGTAGAAACTGTTATCAAACATTTTAACTGACCATTCTCAGGAAGAGTTGTCCATCGTGAGCTTATTCTAAAACTCTGCTTGAGGTAAAAGTTTAGTCATTTTCTCTAGAAAAGAACTACAGAAAGAGACATCAACATAAGAACTGGTGTTGGGTATTAAGTATATGGTAAAGGATCATTGAAAATGTAAATAAAAAGAGTTGTTAAAAAGGGAACATGATACTATGAAAGGGATATGTGATTTGAAAATATGAATATTGTCATTTTATTACATATAAATACATATCTAGATATTGAGATGGATAATAAGTGTGGCTCATGTGAAAAAATTAACCCTTCAGTGATTTGTGGTGATAATAATTAATGTGATGTTATTATCCCAATAATATAATATTATAAAATATGGCTAAGTAAAAGTGTAAATGAAATATTTTATTCTTAATTATCCCTTGTATCATTGAAAATTCAGAAGAATTTTCTGTGTAAATCTGTGTGGAAGAAGGATAAAGATATATCATAAAGGAGTTTAAGTAAGCTACATAGTGTTGAACTTGAAATCAGCTTAATGCTCATGTTACATCTATATCTACATTATGTATGTTATAATATGAAAGATATTGATATATGTGTGATATCATGATGGGATATATTTTACACTGTCTTTATATATTTATATTTATAAAACCAGTTTTATTCACAGAAAACTTCCAGAACCAATTAGTAATAGTAAAAATGCACGTTCATGGTGCCCAAATTGTGTCCATGAAATATAGTTTACTACAAAGATATTGTAAGGTCTTTTGGAAAAATTATTGACTCAGGTACTAGGCCCAAAATAGTCAAAATAAGCCTGAAACATCTGATATTCCAGAGATATCAAGCTATTAAAATAAAGTAGGGTCACGTGGAAAAGGACATAGCAGCCGACTTAAAGGGCTTCCCATTGGCCAATGAATTGGCGTTTTGTACTTCAATGTGAATAAGAATTGCAATAGTACAGAGTAGAGCCAATTACAGCTGTGAGCTCATAAGTGTTAGCTCATCACTTACAGAGGTTAAAAAGAAATCATTCATTATACTGAAAATCAAAAAATAAAATTATCAAATTAAGCATTTGTTCTACCTTTTCTACATTGACTATAAAACTTATAGAACTAGTGGGTAAGGAGACACATGTCATAAAATTATTCCACCCAATAAATTAAAATAAAGTGATACATTTAGAATATCATTATTTTGTAACTATCTTCCCATAATGAATAGACAGGGATCCATAAAGAACCTATTCTACAAAAATAGCAAAAGCACATAATAAATGCCTCTTAAATAAACATACAAACACTTAGTCTTACAAAAGATTTGAACAATAGTTCCATCAAGCCTCTGTATCTGGCTGCCAACTACATAGAGAAACATGTTTATTACCCCTTAAAGATGCAGGTAGACAAATTCAGACTTCAGGGGCTACATGTTTCCAAAATACTGATGATTCAGTTCCATGATTTATTTGTTTTAGTTAATAATTTATTCTAACTTAATGACAGTACTTAGTAGGTTAAATTCTCCCCCTTATTTTTCTTCAGAATTATCTTGACTCTTCTGTCCCTTCATATATTCTTATAAATTTAGAATTAATTTGTCAAATTAGTTGGAGATTGAGATGGAATTCTGGTTGGACTTTTATAGATTTGTATTCACATTGTAGAGCATCATTCTATAAATTAAAATTGAGGGATTTTTTTTTTTTGGTGCCATCATTGATTTTGTTCAAAATGTAAGAAAAAATATAATCTTTTTGCCTTTTTATTAGATTGAATTTTTGCTACTTGAGTTAGTTAGATGTGAATAAAATAATTTTTATATTTGGGTGGCACCTGTGCTTCAGTGGGAAGGGTACTGGCCCCATATACTGAAAGTGGCGAGTTCGAACCCAGCCCCAGACAAACTGCAACAAAAAATAGGCAGGTGTTGTGGTGGGGCCTGTAGTCCCAGCTACTTGGGAGGGTGAGGTAAGAGAATCACCTAAGCCTAGGAGTTGGAGGTTGCTGTGAGCTGAGATGCCATAGCACTCTACTGAGGGTGATAAAGTGAGACTCTGTATCTAATAATAATAATAATAATAATAATAATTTTTGTATTTTATTATCTAATTCATTGTACAATCTTGTTCAGGGACTCTATTGACTTTTAAATACTACTGTAGATCAACAATCTTGCTAAATTTTTATTTTTTTTAATTACAATAGTTTTTCATTCATTCTTTTTAATTTTTACTTTGTCATCTTTTCCAATTCTCCTACTTACTCCTTCCTTCCAACTTCCTTCATCTCTTTGTATTTTTTCTTCTTTGTCTCTTTATTTCTTTTTAAATTTTTAATGTAGTTTACACTTGTAATCCTAGTACTCTGGGAGGCTGAGGCAGGCAGATCTCTTGAGCTCAGGATTTCCAGACAGCTTGAGCAAGGGTGAGACCCTGTTTTTAGAAATAGCCAGGCATTGTGGTGGGTGCCTGTAGTCCCAGACACTTTAAAGGCTGAAGCAAGAGAATCACTTGAGCCCAAGAGTTTGAGGTTGCTTTGAGCTGTGATAGCACTGCACTCTACTGAGGGTAACAAATTGAGACTGTCTCAAAAATAAGTAAATAAAAATAAATAAATTTTAACATAGTAAGTTACGCAAGATGATTATGTGTTTTTGTGAGAGAAAGTAGTGGTATTAGTCTTACTAAGTTCATGGGAGTGGCTTTCAGTGCGAAATAATATATGGCTTAAAATTCAGTATATAATATTTCAATGATTTACATTTTCCCTGATTAACTAACTGTCCAATAATTTAAAGCAGAAAAACTCTTTTCTTTTCATCATATATGGATCATAATTCTTCTTTTCTGGGTTTTCAAATATGAACAATTATGACATTATTGTAATACTTCTTAGTTGATCTAATTGTGTTAATTTAAGTGTTAATAATTCAGTATGCTCTATAGGCTTTTTGTCACAAGAGACACTAGCAATAATAGTTTTCTCTTTTGTTTTATTATTATTATTTTTTATTAAATCATAACTATACATTAATGTATTTATGGGGTTCGGGGCACTGCTTTGATATACAATATGCTATGCTTACATTCAACAAAGTAACACATCCATCACAATTATACTCATTTCTTAATAGTTTTGACATGTATCATTGCATCATATACATTAGGCGAGGTCCCCCTAATACCCTCCCTCCTCCCATATCCCCCTCCCCTGCCCTCCCCTCTCTCTCTTTCTCCCTTCTATTTTCTGAACTATAGTTATGTTTTGCCATTCATATCAGTGTGTCAGTGATTATATATTGATTTCATAGTACTATTGAGTACATTGGATACTTTTCTTTCCATTCTTGAGATACTTTACTAAGAAGAATATGTTCCAGTTCCATCAAGGTAAACATAAAAGATGTGACGCCTCCATCTTTTTTATGGCTCCATGGTGTACATATACCACAATTTGTTAATCCATTCATGGGTCAGTGGGCACTTAGGCTGTTTCCATGTCTTGGCTATTATGAATTGGGCTGCAATAAACATTCTGGTGCAAATGTCTTTGTTGGAAATAATTTTTGATCATCTGGGTATATACCTAGTAGAGGAATTGCACGATTGATGATAGGTCTACTATTAGTTCCTTGAGTGTTCTCCAAAATTCTTTCCAAAAAGGTCATATTAGTTTGCATTCCCACCAGCACTATAGAAGTGTTCCCTTCTCTCTGCATTTATGTCAACATATGTAGTTTGGGGATTTTGTTGTGTGGTCTAATCTTACTGGAGTTAGATGATATCTCAAAGTGGTTTTGATTTGCATTTCTCTGATGATTAAGGATGATGAGTATTTTTTCATATATTTGTAGGCCATGCACCTGTCTTCATCAGAGAAGTTTCTGTTCAAATCTCTTGCCCACATAAAATGGTAGTTAATTGTTCTTTTCTTATTGATTAGTTTGAGTTCTCTGTAGATTCTAGTTATTGGATGTTTGTCGGAAGCATAACCTGGAAAAATCTTCTCCCATTCTGAAGGTTGTTTGCTTTACTTACTGTGCTCATGGCTGTGCAAAAGCTTTTTAGATCAGATCCCACTAATGTATTTTTGGTGTTGCGTCAATTGCCCAGGGGGTCCTCCTCATAAAATATTCTCCCAGGCCAATTTCTTCAAGTGTTTTCCCAGCACTCTCTTCTAGTATTTTTATAGTTTCATTTCTTAAGTTTAAATCTTTTATCCAGTGAAAATCAATTTTTGTTAATGGTGAGAGGTGGAGGTCCAATTTCAGTCTTCTGCAGGTTGCCAGCCAGTTCACCAAGCACTATTTGTTAAATAGGGAATCTTTCCCACAGTGAATATTTTTGATAGGCTTGTTGAAGATCAAATGATGATAAGTAGTTGGGTTCATCTCTTGGTTCTCCATTCTGTTCCATAAATCTACCTCTCTGTTTTTGTGCCTGTACT